>JASFAX010000746.1:0-56812 GCA_030737875.1 Allium sativum
ATGCGGGAGATCTGCACGGTCTACCATATAATGCTTCAAATGGCGATATTTTCAAACTTGCTTGATAGCTGTTGTTATATGAGAATTCTACCAAATGCAAGTGATCTTCCCATGACCCGCCAAAATCAATAATAGAAGCCCGTAGTAAATCTTCTAGAATTCTATTCACTCTCTCAGTTTGGCCATCTGTCTGAGGGTGATAAGTGGTGCTCAGATTTAGTTTTGTCCCCAATTCTGTCTGGAATGCCTCCCAGAATTTGCTAGCAAATATTGGATCTCTATCACTGACTATGCTGATGGGAACTACATGCAGCTTAACAATTTCTTTGAAATAAATTTGTGCTAGACTTTGGGCGGTTCTATTGGATCTGACAGGTATGAAATGGGCGGTCTTCGTAAAGCGATCTACGATCACCCAAATATTGTCATTACCTTTCTTGGTTCGGGGCAAACCATCTATGAAATCCATGGAAATCCGTTCCCACTTCCAACATGGGACTTCCAACTGTTGCAACAACCCGGCTAGCTTTTATTGGTCGCTTTTACCTAGTTGACAAGTAGGGCACCTGCTAACATATAAAGAAATGTCCCGCTTCATCGCCTTCCACCAGAAAGTGCGCTTGATATCGTTGTACATTTTACTCACTCCAGGATGAATGCAAAGTTTGGACTTATGGCATTCATCGAGCACCTCTCTTTTGAGCTCAGGGATGTAGGGAACACAAATTCTTCCTTTTAATCTTAGAACTCCCTCACCATCCACTTGGAAACTGGAGTCTTCGCCATTTTGAATTCTTTTGATCATCTCTTTAACAAAATTGTCGTCTTTCTGAATAACAGAGATCTTGTCATTCAATGAAGACGTAATGATAAAACTGGAAATGATTTCATTCTTTCTACTTAGTGCATCAACTACTACATTAGCCTTTCCCGGCGTATACAGGATATCTAGATCATACGTTGTGAGAAATTCTAGCCAACGCTGCTGTCTCAAGTTCAGATCTTTCTGGGTGAACAAATACTTCAATGATTGATGATTTGTAAATAGTTCGAACTTCTCACCCAATAAGTAATGCCTCCAGATTTTCAAAGCAAAAACGATGGCTAACAACTCAAGATCATGAGTTGCATAATTCTTCTCATGCGGTTTCAGCTGGCGGCTTGCATAAGCGACTACTTGGCCTCTTTGCATTAATATTGCACCAAGACCTCTAATAGAAGCATCCATCCATACCTTCAAATCCTGATTGCCATCGATAATGGTTAATACTGGAGCGGTCGTCAATTTTGATTTCAATTCTTGGAAAGCTTCCCCACAGTCGGAAGTCCACTTAAATTTCTCGTGCTTCTTTATAAACTTTGTTAATGGACCGGATATCTTTGAAAAATCCTTAACGAATTTCCGATAATAACTAGCCAACCCCATAAAACTTCGGACCTCTGTGGGTGTAGTAGGCTATTTCCAGTCTTGAATTGCTGTAATTTTGCTCGGATCTACAGAAATTCCTTCCTTTGACATGACATGGCCAAGGAACTTCACCTCTTCCTGCCAGAAGATACATTTAGAGAATTTGTCTTTGAAGATGTTCTTTCTCAGAATCCCCAGTACTTATTCTAAATGTTTTTCATGCTCCGGTTTTGATTTGGAGTAGATTAAAATATCATCGATGAATACCAGGACAAATTTATTCAGAACCTCTCTGAACACTCTATTCATTAGATCGACGAAGTATGCTGGAGCGTTGCATAAGCTGAACGACATTACTAACCATTCATAAAATATGTCTGGACCTTTGAAAGATGTCAAAGGAACACACTCTTCGGCAATTCTCAGTTGATGGAAACCTATAGCTAGGTCCATTCTGGAAAATACCCTCCCTCCATTTAATTGGTCTAACAGATCATCGATGCGGGGTAACGGGTATTTGTTTTTGAGCGTCTGTTTGTTGAGGTCTCGGTAATCAACACACAATCGAAGAGTACCATCTGACTTAGGAACAAACACTACAGCTGCACCCCAACTAGAAAAGCTAGGTCTGATCAGGCCCTTCCATAGCAGTTGACGAGTTTGATCGCCTAATTCTTCTTTTTCTTTTGGAGTCATTCTTCGAATTGGATGTACCACTGGTCTGGCATTTGGAATTAGATCGATTCTGAATTCAATTTCTCTTTGCGGAGGTAAGTTTTCGACCTCTTCAAACACATCCGCATAGTTTTTAACAACAGGAATCCTTTCTAATGAAGTGGGAACAACTTCTAGCGCAGACCGAAATTCTTTTCTATCCGGATCTGAACCATGACATGGTATAACAATACGTCCAAGTTTTGTTTTAATTTTAACTTCTCTTTCGGCACATTTCACTTCGGCCTCGTATTTTGTTAACCAGTCAAGTCCAAGAATAGCGTCGAATTCAGATAAATCCATAATGATTAACTTAAAAGGAAACCGATAAAAAGAATAAGAGACTAGCACATTACAATACGAACTGAGAACAAGAGAGCCTCCCCTATCGGATTTTGAACTCTAATCAATTCTTTAAGCTTTCTTGAATTTATCTTTAACTTGTTAACAGTGTTACTTGAAATAAAACTACGTGATGCGCCCATGTCAAATAATACAGAAATAGGAATATTTTTAATTGTAAGGGTACCTCCCAAAACATCGGGTTTACCTGCTCCATCGGAAGCAGCTGGCAGGTTCGCCCCATCATAAACATGAGCAACTTCTGTCTTCTTAAGTAATGGACAATCTTTGACGAGATGTCCTGTTCTACGGCAGTTGAAGCATGAACGAGAATTCTGAGAGTTCTGGCTTGAGCCTTGTGAGTTGGTCCTCTGGCGTTTTGGATCTGTGCACACATTAGAGTAGTGCCCCATCTTTCCACAATTAAAGCAGCTTCCCTTTAGCGGCTTGCTAGTTTGCTGATTTGTGGATGTCGCGTTGCTTGACACAGCCTGGTTCGTAGAGGGCTTGCGTTTATTCCCCGCTTGACTCTTGGCGCGGTCTAGATTAAGGTTCCTTTGGTCCAAATCCTCATAATTACAGGCCATTTCCACTAAGTCTAAAAAATGCTAGTTTGATGTGGCTCATGGCCCTATCTTGGTACTTACACTTTAGCCCATGGATAAACCTTTTGTTCTTGAACTTGGCAGTCGCGATAAGCTCTGGGGCATAGCGAGATAATTGCGTAAACTAATTGAGGTAGACCTGCACGGAGAGGTCTCCTTGTTGGAGATTTGCAAATTCATCATGCATGCGCTCAATTTCTTGTTCTGGGATGAACTTCTCCTTGAACATATCCTTAAACTCGACCCATGTTCTCCCTGCATTTCGGTTCTCAGCGGTGATGGCTTCCCACCATAATTCTGCTTCATCTTGCAAAAGTCAGGCGCCCATAAATGCCTTGTCCTGATCTCCGAGTCTCAGGCCTCTCAAGATCTTTTAACACGTTTTCAACCATGCTAAGGCCTCAATCACTGTGCCTGTTCCTGAGAAGGTTTTTCCCCTAAGATTCTTATATCTCTTGGCCACTCGGTCTAGTTCAAATGGCTGAGCGGCTGGTGGTTGTATTAATGGTCCTTCTGCAGCGGGGACATCTCCTCATCCTCTGCCTCGGCCTCCTCGGCCTCCTCTAGCTGCTGCTACTCTGGTATCCATTTATCAAGTTTTGTATAAGCAAGAAAAGAGTCAGCCCTCAGAAACGATAATTTTATTATATGGTACTGCAGAAGAACTTAAGGAAAGACAACGATGTACTGATCAGATTATTTTTGCTATTCTGCTTAGCTCATTCTAGTACATTAATAGTCCTATCTCTAATGAGCTACTCGTCATAAAATACTACTGATTCTATTCTGACGAGGTGTTTAATGTGTTAAATTCCAGAACTAAGGTTAACCAAAGCTCTGATACCACCTGTGACGTCAACGCGAAATTCGGTAGGCTTTGCAACCATCCCTTCATCCTCCATTGCAGCAGGTAAAACCCACCGTGGCTCACACTAGTACCCTGGTATCACTTGTTTTACGGCCAGCCTCTCGACTGTCAGCACACAGCAACCAACCCTCTCAAGGGACATGTAGGGGTAAGAGTCTCCCGTTCGCCACCAAACCGCGAAGCGAGAACCCCCTATCATGCGTACCCAGCCCACACAGGACCAACAATAAGGACTGGTATGAGAAATCTACTTAACTAAATAAACAACAATAATAAGGCAAATCAAAGGACCACGCCACTTTTGCGGAACGGGTTTGCTCCAATGATTGCTAGTGCATGAAATAAAGTAAGTTATTAAATCATCGCAATGCTTTTTATAAAAATGAAGCCATTATAAGACTCAGGTCCCATCACACAATGCAATGCAAGCCGTAGGATAGAGTTTTACCTTATAATGGCCAAGAAATGCTTGATACGTATAAAACAAAATTGTTTGATATTATTACTAGTGCATATATGTTTCAAAAGCAAATTCAATCATAAATATCAATCATAGACGGCATAAATGACCCATACCACTATGTCGCCATACTAGTAATACAATCAAATCCGTGATTTCGTATTGAAAATTGGATTCCATCATGAGTCGAGGCAAGGGGCAAGCTCCTCTCCATTCAAGATACTCTAGCAAATGTCTCAGGATCACACACAGCGATCCCTGGAGCCTCCAAGGTCGGTCCTCTTTTACTTTTGAGGAATAGTATTCATGAACACACGTTTCCCGGTCCTATAGGACCTATATCCGAGGCGCCTCGCATTCCAACAACCACACAGGTAAAAAGTATATACAAATGTCAAGGCTGGTAGGTCACTGACATCACCCATAGCTAGAAAGAAACGTCGTTCACTCCTTGGGTCCTTATCCCGTTTTTGACTCATACCGAGGTGTGAGGCTCGCGAATCAACGCTATACACAAAGCTAGGCCACATAGGCCATGCTTTGATCATCAACCACAATACTTTTCTTTTCAACAAGAAGCCTTGATCATCTGCCACTTAGGCGTGCCAGACAGGCAATTCACTCCATGCGACTGATTTCTATCGATATATAACCTCTGAGCTCGTACGTCTCAGAGAAGGGCGTTAAGCAAGAGAATAAATTCTCCGCTGCCAAACAGATATATATTTAATAGAAATCAATTAGCACAGAACAAAATCCAATGTCAGACACACAGTCCATTTACAAGTTCGTTCTGGGTTTGAACGAAGCCGGAGGCACCATATTCCTCGCATATCCGTATAATCAACAAATACGTCTGGACGGCTACCACTTCAGCTCCTTCAAGGTAGCTACTCCAATCGTGAGCATCAGTAGCGCCCATCCATCCAATGTGAAGATCGTCAGTCTTGAACCGTCTTCAACTCTTCGACTTCTAACCATCGATCGATTATTTGAAATGAGAATTAACTCGGCCTTTTCAAATAATCCACGTATATTTAGATTTTCAAATCAATTCTTCACATGGTTAAATTATTCAACATTCACATTTCAGTTCTTTTGTATAATTTTCATGTCAAACACATTCAACCATCAAATATCAAGCAAACCAAGCAGAATCGGTTTATTTCCATTCTATATCGTCTATAATATTTTATAACAATATATAGCCATTTTTATTTATTTAAAAACGGCCCTATTTAATTAAACGATGTTTCATGTCGTGCCGAGGCACTGGCGCAGTATTTCTCTAAATTTGTTTTACACATATCTGAAAATCTAACCGTTAGGTCTTAACAAAGTTTATATCGTTGGGAAGATATTCCCAAAGCGAACCCAACGGTTCTAGTTTCGATAAAATCCGATGGTCGGATCTTTCGGTATAATCGTTTGAAGTTACGATTTCAAAACACAAATTGCAGGGGCTCGATTCGTTTTATTTAATTTATATATATATATATATATATATATATATAATTCATTCGACGATTTCATTATCGTTTTCGCTTCAAATATTTCACTAATGCCTTTAAATTTCGAAAAATTTCGCAATAACCTCCTTTGTATGGGAAGGGGTTTGGAAATTTATTGGGCTGTATTAGGTACACAATAAATCCTAATAAGCATGCACATATTTATAGTTATATATTGCGGTGTCCACAGGGGAATGTGTATAGATCATAACTCCAGAGAATAAATTCTCGTCACCATATAAATGGTTTTTGTGCCTTAATGACCAGAGAGATGTGTTTGTTGTCATCTCCAGACCCGTGTGAGGTTTTTATTAATCTTGCAATTTACCATTACAATTTATATAGTACAGATCAGTCATCAGTTCAACCTGTAATATATAGTCATCGCCATACAAGCCTCTCGCTCGTATGGTAAATCTTCAACCTTGTCACACAAGCTCCAAATGCTTATGTGGTATATGATGAAGTATGCATATCTTCAAGAAGTATGCCATGTGGTGTAGTTCAAAATTAATTGTTACTATCTTATGCGACGTTTATTATTACACACAGAACAACCAGCACTCCGCATCCAATGACATTCACAGGAGTTGATATAATAATAAAATTGCGCATCCAACTCATTAAGGTTTACCTATTTGTCGGGCACGCAAATAAATTCTTTACTCAACAGCTGATCCATTTTCCTGTTCAACACATGTATATATATATGTGCAAAACTAAGCTAAAAATAATATTTCTAGCTAACAAAGGTTTATTTCCACATATGGTTATTTTTACAACTTCCTACACATGATAAAAATAATATTTTCAACCCACACATATTTATTTGAACAAGTGGTTATTTTTAACACTTCCCATTTCGCATAAAAATGATATTTTTAGCGAACAAAAATATATTTCAACACATGACTATTTTATTTAGTTCGCCTACATGTTAAAAATAATATTCATAGCAACCAAATATTTGTTTCAACACTCGTATATTTTTAGCGAGTCGTTTACATGATAAAAATGATATTTTTATCATCAAAAATATTTATTCAACAAATGAACATTTTTAGCACTTCATATTCACAATAAAATGTAAATTTTATTGTTCAATCTATATATTCAACACATGAATATTATCCACTTCACACATACGATAAAAATATGATTTTTATCGTTCTAATCCTTTATTCAACACATGAATATTTTCTATAGTTTATATATATAATAAAAATGTGATTTTTAATGTTAAAACAATTTATTTAAAACACGAATAGTTTATATAGTTTAGATATGTGATAAAATGTTATTTTTATTTTTCAAAGAATTTTACTCATTGCATGAATTTCTATTTTAACACATGAATATGGTTTCAACACATGAATTTCTATTCAACACATGAATATGGTTTCAACACATGAATATAGTTTCAACACATGAATATATTTTCAACACATGAATATAGTTTCAACACATGAAAATAATTCTAACATATGAATATAATTGAAAATTTCGGCAGCATAACGGCAGGGTATTTAAAACCGACACCGTCCCGAGTACGGCTCCTCGCTCTACCTTAAAACCTCGCGGTTTTTGACAATGGGGATTTCATACATCTAATTCGCACGCAGGCGAGTATGATTTTCTTTTCCACAGTTTATTCTAAATTTGTTTCAACCACAAATGGGTATTTTTCAACAACAATGGTATTCTCAACCACAATCCAAACAATATCAACCACAAACAATCCTATCAACCATTCGTATTATTCTCCAAATTTTTCACGCCAATTCACAATCAATAAATATCGTCCATGGTTTGTGGACGAGGGGAATATATATATATTCGTATATAAATATATTTTATTTCCATTCCAACACACATATGATTTATACAATGCATGTATAATTCATACATCGCTCATATAACTTATACAACGCATGTACATGAGGTATACAACACGTATATAATTTATATTTTGCTTATATACACAATTCCATTCACATTTCAGTTTAGAAATCTCACATTGGTTTGTTGCTTTGCTAAAAATCGTAGCATGCTCAGAAAAATCCTCGGACACTTCTAGAATGTAAAGAGCGTCAACACGGTCTCGATGTTTCCTGTTTCATCGAATTTCGTTAACACACGATAAAGATACGATTTTTCAAAGTTTACAACACTTAAAAGTGTTATTTTCAGTTTAAAATGGCCAAAGCCGATACCTTTCACGAACCTTCGAAACTAGGTTTCGATTTTTAACAAAATTCGTCACACGATGTTAAGATCCAGTCGCACCACCTGGAAGAGGGTCGAGAGGCGCGCCTGCGCCTGGAGTTCGACGCAGCTCGGTGGTCTGAGCAGAGCGCGGCGGCGGCTTGAAGGCTGAAACTTTGGGAAGCTCGTTCTCACGAAATACAAGATGAGGATGGGTGCCACAGGTATGGATTTGAAGAGGAGGAAGAGAGCTACAAAAAGTTGAACTGGGGCATGGTCAGATTCTCGATGGATTGGCCGGAAAATGGATGGGAAGGTGGGGGAGGGTTTCACCGTCGATATCGAGTAACGGAGGGGTGTTTTTTTTAGATTTTTAATAAATTAATTTATGTAGGAAAATTCTGATTGGCCGAAATATATATATTTCAAAAATTAGGGTTTTCACAAATGAACTCCTTTTCAAACCCAACGACTGTCGCCCCTAGCTAAATACCCCCATCCTGAACACAATGGGATATGTTTCATAGGCCAATTCGACTGTTACAGTCAGTTATTCTTCAAATTAAAGTATAAAACATTCAATATTCGATTTGAACGTACATTTCAATTTGCCAGGGCCACAAACTAATTTCAAAACTTCCAGAAAAATAAATCTAGCTATGTTTTGACGATACGATCCCAACAAAACTAGTTTCGTCGAATTCTGAGAACGTTTGAAAAATGGCCATTTTCTGGTCGATCCAATTTAACAAAAATCAGCCAAACACGTTTTCTTTTGCAACGCTCACATATTAGCTTCAAAAATTATGAAATTTGAAACCTAGCAATAATTTGACATCCCGGTTCCAACAAAAGTGGTCGTCGAATTCCGAGGTCGTTTGCAAAATGTCTATTTTCAAGGGCTATATATTCTCTATAACGACCTTTCTGAAAATTCATTTGGCCATAACTTTTGATTCCCGCTATCAAATATCGATTTTTCAGATTCGTTAGAAAGATATTCATAAACAGATTTAAATATTTTTGGTTTCACTAAAATCCGTTTTATTTTGCACCCGGTACAGTCAGTCAAAGTTTGAATTCAAATTTTCAAACTGTTGCACCATTTCTAACTCATTATTTTATTGAAATATTCTATCTCAATTGTCTTAATCTCTTTAAAATAACCAATTTAAAATTTTTAAATTGGCTTGTATTTTCTGGGTTGTTACACGCAAAATCTCCCGTCCCTATGCAACCATCCTTTTTCATCTATAGTGTACCTACTAAGATGGCTTGAAGACTCCCCTCTTATGAGCTTGTCTACTATCTCTATCAGTTGTGGGTCACCTCGCTGTGCCGCACCTGTCTGTCCCAAAAACATAGGTCACACCTCTAATGATGCCAACAAACCGGGTACATAATCAATAGAGGGTCTAAAGTCAAAGGTAGATATATACTGTAAACCCTACCGCTCGATAAACAAAGGACTCAAAGTCAATCTCTTTCTACTTAAGGCGTCAGCTACAACGTTACCCTTGCCAGGGGTATATGCAGTCTCAAAATCGTAGGATGCTAAGAACTTCATCCACCTTTGTTGTCTTAAGTTTACATCCTTTTGAGAGAATAAGTACTTTAATGACTTATGATCCGTATACAACTCAAACCTCTCACCAAGCAAGTAATGGTGCCAAGACTTAAGCGCAAAAACTATGGCAGCTAATTCTAAGTCGTGGGTAGGGTAATTCTTCTCATGGACCTTCAACTGCCTTCCACCATAACGTATCACCTTTCCCTCTTGCATCAAAACTGCGCAAAATCCTGTCCCGCAAGCATGGTATACACTGTGAACGGTTTACTCCCATCTGGCAAAACTAAAACTGGAGTTGTCGTAAAAGCCCTATTCAAACGTTGAAAAGCATCATCACAGCCAACATCCCAAAAAAAGGTCAAATTCTTTTTCGTTAACCGAGTAAGTGGGGCTGATATCTTAGCAAAGTCCTTGAAGAACTTTCTATAATAGCCCGCCAAACCAAGAAAATTTCTTACTTCCATTGCATTCTTAGGAATCTTCCAATCTTGGATTGCCACTACCTTTGTGGGTTCCACTGCTATCCCTTCTTTAGAGACCATGTGCCCTAAGAACCTCACTTCCTTCCTCCAAAAATGACATTTGAAGAACTTAGCCTTGAGTTGATGTGCTCTAAGGGTCTCTAAGACTTCCTTAAGATGTAAGGCATGCTCTTCCTAGAGAAGATCAGGATATCATCCATAAAGACTACGATGAACTTGTTTAGAAACTCCCTAAATACCCTACTCATCAAGTCCACGAAATATGCAGGTGCATTCGTCAAACCAAAAGGCATGACTAGCCATTCAAATAAACCATTTGGAGTTCTAAATGCAGTCTTATCTACGTTGTCCTCAGCCACCCTTAGCTGATGAAATCCTGTAGCTAAATCCAACTGCGAGAAAACCGAAGCACCAACCAACTGATCGAACAAATCATCTATCCTCAGTAACGGGTGTTTATTCTTCTTCGTGAGCTTATTCAGCTCCCTATAGTCCACACACAATCTAAGCGAACCATCAGCCTTAGTGGCAAAAACAACTGGAGCACCCCACTCCAAGATACTTCTTTTTATGAACCCTTTCTCAAGCAAGTCTTTCACTTGTTTACTAAGCTCTCTCCTTTCTCTTGGAGCCATGTGGCGCACAGGCAATGCAACTGGCTTTGCATTTTCCACCAAGTATATATGGAAATCTATCTCACGTTTTGGAGGTAAGCCCTAACCTCCTCAAAGACATCTGCATACCCACGGACTACTCGAATAGATTGTAAATCATCAATAGAGGTGTCAAGTGATTCTAGGTAGTTAAGCATAACAGAACCCTTAGGGTCGCATGAGATATTGAGAGTATTCCCCAAACTAGTCAGCAGTCTAACTACCCACTTTTCACAGTCGAGAATAGCACCATACCTGGCTAGCCAATCCATTCCTAGAATCAACCCATAGCCCGTGAAACTAAGCACATAAGCGTTACATTCGAACTCAGTGCCATACATAGATACTCTCAAATCCCGACATAACATAGACAGATGAGATGTATCCCCAATAGGAGTTGAGACAACAACGGGATTCACTACTATACTAGTATCTAGGTGCAGAGACTCAACAATAGAAGCAGATATAAATGAATGTGAAGCGCCAGAATCAAACAAAGTACGTATAGGATGATCGAAAAGGAAAATCAAACTTTCAACAGAAATGTTTCTACCTCTCTCTTGCGTAGCTGCCATGAGAGCATGAACCTGCCCTCCAGAAGTAGATCCTGTCATTTGTCCTTACCCTTGTCCTTACCTCCTTGGGCAGCCTTTAATCTTATGTCCTGTCTCACCACATTGGAAGCAACCAGTCCTATTTTTCTTCCTACAGTCCTTCTTCGAATGGCCAGGTGTTCCACAATTGTGACACTTTCTTTTCTCCGAGCCCTTGTTATCCTTACTGCCCTTCTTTTGTTGTTGTTGTGCTTTCTTTGGATCCTCTTTCTTATCCTGTGCCTTATGTACATTAGCACATTTCTCCTCTTCATGTATCAACGCCATATCAACAAGATTCTCGAAAGTAGCCCCCATAGGAATGTGGGACATAACCAACTCGTGTAATGGTTCATTCAGACCTTTGGCAAATCTCAAAGCCTTCTTATGTGGTGTATTAACTAATTCCATACCAAATCTTGCTAATTGGTTAAATTTGTTAACGTACTCCTTCACAAACAAACTCCGTTGTTTCAAAGCCAAGAACCTCTCCATGTATAAACTCTCCTCCGCTTGTGAAAGAAATTTCAACTCAAACCTTTGTCTAAAATCCATCCACGTCTCCACTGCACGTCCTCCATTAGTTACTTCCCACCAAAAGGAAGCTTCATCTTTGATTAACCAAGCAGCTAGCTGAACCTTCCTTCCCTCATCTATCTCAAAGATACCAAAAAAATCCTCCACCTCCTTGAGCCAGTTTCGAGCCTCAACAAACGTCTCAGTTCCATAAAACGGTTTCCCGCCCATTGCACGAAAGTCTTTGCATATCTTAGAAAAAGCATCTACACAGGGAGGAGGAGGAGGAGCGGCTGCAGCTGAGGGAGGAGGAAAGTTTGTTGGGCCTGCGGTAGTAGCACTAGCCTCCAGATGCCTTCTGAACCAGCCTGGTATCTATATGCCCTCGGGTATATCGGATTCCTAGACATGCTGAAAGGAAAAAGGAAAAGATTCAAAACAGAGAATCAAAAGAAAGATATATGGATTTTGGGGATTATGTTTTTCATAATAAACCTTTCTCTTGAAAATATCTTCTTTAAAACACGTTTTTGAATATACTTCTTTTTTTTAAAGTGCTTTTGAAAACAATTTTCAAAATCTTTTATCTATTTTGGTAACATTCAGCTTTGATACCACGTGTAACACCCCACGTCTGTCACTCACTAAGGGAATGCATTAACTTTCATGGAGAATTATAAGAGTATAGAATAGAACATCACAAGACAGATATATAAAATGGTACTTAAAAATTCAAAATTTATTCATTGCAGCGGAAAAGCAAAACATGTTTGGTTACAACATCAAAACCACATACTAAATCCAGGTACACAAATATCCATCTTCAACAAAATTATTATCAGAGAACATAAAAGCAAAATCATAATCCCACTCCAAATAGCCATAATGAAAAAAAGAGATAAAGTTGAGCATTATTTTCAACACTTCCAAGCACTTCAAGAAGAAAGAGATCCGAGTCAAGCCTCACTAATCCAACCCTGAGGACCTGGGGGGAGAAAGAAAAGAGGCGGAAAAAAAGGGTCAGACATAAGTCTGGCAAGTCTAGTGACTTTAACAATATAATCGGTAAAGTAACAGGATAAGAACATAAACTGGATATAAGAGATGACTGTAACATAAGCAGATATGACAAGGTAAACAAGGTAAGCAAGATAGAACAACGACTGCGCTCCTAGCCACTATAAGATATGCTCTGCATCGTACTACATACTAGTTATGTACCAAAAGATGATCCCTCCCTACTAATCATAATAATGGTAGCTTTGTGTACTCCTAGCCACTCTCGTAGGTGCCCACTTGCTCCTACCACCACTAGTTGTACCCACTACCCTCCTCATTCGATCAACTCCCTAACCTAATAGATACTTTTGCTGGTCCTGCAATAGGGTGTATCACTCCCTAAGATAGAAACCCCGATACTACTGAAATGCACAGCTTATACCTACACGATGCAACAACCTCTTACCTACCAGCCCGGATCCATGCACGCACATGACTCTGTTGGACTTGCACTGGCATCGCTAACTCTTTATTGACCTCTTACAATCAACCCCAGTAAGCGTGTCCCTGTCCTCGTGAAACACCCCACCTCCGTTAGGGTCACTCTCAAAGGGAATGCCCTAATTTTGGTGGAGGTTTATAAGTATAAGTCACAGATATACAAGACAGATATAGGAACACATATTTGTAAACAGCGGAAAAACAACAAACTTTATTTCATAAAGTCAAATACGTGTTACAACAACAACCTTTCCAAAACCATAACATAACACTTTCATAATCTGTCTTGATTACATTATTTTAAAGAAGCATAAATAAAACATAGATAAACTGCAAAGGCCCCATAGTGGATTGTCCAAAGCCATAGTTCAAAACAGGAAAGTCCAAGCAATACATTTCTCTTCTTCTTCAAGCTGGATGGTAAGGCTGGTCAAGCTGCTGTGTTCCCTCCCTGAGGACCTGGGGGGGGGGGAAACGGAAGAAAGAAGACGAAAGAAAAGTAGAGTCAGACATAAAGCCTGAGTAAGTCTAGTACTATTTTGTCTATGAATAAAGAACTGGGTGTGATAAGTATAAATAAGAAGTGGGCAAGCACTATAAACTTGGTTAAGTTGTCTAGGGTCGAATAGACCATCGTACCCCATGTTAATCTCTGAACCCATATAAACTAGTTTCCAATTTGCACCCCATAATCAGGGTGATGTGATCCATTCTATGATGATCGGCTCCTACTCGCATAGTTACATGTGTCTTACGGCCCCCGATGTTGTAGTTACCTATGCTGGTCCCACCATGGGGTGTATCAAGTCCCATAGTGGCAACCCGACACAATCTTAGAGTGCACAGGTATGCTACTGGTGTCCAGTGCCTTATTTTTCTGCGCCGGAGTGTGTGCACGCCCGCACCCCGTTAGAACCTACACTGCTACACCACCGCCGTCGATTTGACCTCTTACAATCAGCCCAGTAATCGTGCCCCACCCTGCCTAGTTTCAGGGTATCCTGATACACCTTCTAGGGTTACTGCTGAAAAGGGTCCCCCGTTACTAGGTTTTCTATCTCTAGCCAACATGCTAAGTTGGTTAAGTGTTTCCTAACCTAACCCCACCAGTCCGTTTAGTTTAGCATGTTCCATTTTGATTAAGTCTTTAGTTCACTTAATCCTAACAATCCTGACTCAGCCTTAATTGTCTTATTAAGGCCCTGACCTCTCACATTAGACAGGTATTGTTGTGGCTGCCTGTTGCCGGTTGGTTCCGGGCAGTCTTACGCCACAACTCAGTCTAACCTCGGGTCCTTATTGGGCTCCATGTTTAACCTCCCACATTGGATAGGTATTGTTGTGACTACTGGACAGCCGGGCGGTTCCGGGCAGGTTTACATCACAACTCAATCCAACCTCGGGTTAAACACATCGTATGTTCTACATTTACATATTTTGTCATTCTTCTTTATTTCTTATATGTAAATATTTGCGGCCAATTATTAAGTTAATGGTGCAAAGGTTACACCAATCATGGGCCCAACCCATACTTGAACTTGGGCCCTTCTATTTTATATTTTCATTCATTAGTAATTTTAACCCAACGTTATTTTCCCCCGTTTTACACGTCCGTTTATATATATATTGGGCTTAGCCTTTTAAAGCCCAATTTAGCCATGCGAAAAGGGGAGGCTTATGGCGTGATTACATACACAAAAAGGGGAAGGTGAGCGTATGAACTTGCAATATGACGTTGGGAATACAAAATAGAAACTGGTGTACTTGCATAGTAGTGACATATACTTTGGTCATAAAACATAGGTGACATGAATCAAAGCATGTGAACTTGTAATTGAGATATCATTATTGACACATGAACCTATATTTTTATTTAGGCATAATGTCAAACATAAGCATGGCATAAATATTTCTAGCATAAGCATAGCATAATGTCAAACATAAGCATGGCATAAATACTTCTAGCATAAACATGGCATAATGTCAAACATAAGCATGGCATAAGTATAGTTAAATTTGTTCATGGCATAAATATTTCTAACATGAAATCATGATTCTTACTTTAGTCATGTAAACTTACAAAAGGGACTTTTTGAACCTAACCTAGCCATGTACCACATATGTCATCATATAATTCTTGTAAACAAGATAGACTTAATCATGGATTTCAATTATGTCAAATATCATTCATAGCCTAGCCATATTCATAAGTTTGCAAATAGGTTTTCTAGTACAAAAGCATGGCTTAATACATGATGCCAAATTCTCAACATAATTTCCTATGGATTATAATAACCAAACTTGTTCTAATTACTTACAAAATGATTTATGCACAAAAATATACATCATGATGGCATAGTAGCAAAACCCCAAACTTGCATAAATTTAAATCAACTACATACATGTAGCTTCAACATGGATTACATAATTTGTGAAATATTCCAAACGTATACTTGCATAGAACTACCGCATGTAGTTCTTTATAACATGAATAACATAACTCAAGAATATCCAAACGTATATAATATTTCAAATTGATAAGAACGCACAAATATGAATAACTTTATTGCCACAATTCAAGCATACAAACCAACACAATTGTTTATTCATACCAAGGTAATACTCTACTTACAATGGTGTGATGAATTCTCTAATTTAGGGATTGAAGACGCAAATTCCTTTGTTGAATTGATTTGTTTAGGTTGCTTTAAGCTTTAGAACTTTCCTCCTAATTCTCTCTCTAGTTGGCGGCTACTCTTTGTCGTTCCTCAGCAACATGGCGGCTATGATCTTATTTTTGAATGAATAGATTAGGGTTTAGTCTAGGGTTGTTTATATAGAGGTTAGGAACTGATTAGGACCATTGATGTTGCCTGGATTGATCGTAGCCATTCATTCGATAGAGAGACCAATTAGAGCCTGCCACCTAGCCCTAATGACAAAGCAGACCACAGAAAATCGGCCAAACACAGACCTGGCCAGCCAGGTTGGCTGGGCTCGACCAGGTCGACACCCCTGTCGACAGGGCTGTCGACAGCCCTGTCGACATGGGTAGCCCAGGTCGACAGCCCAGTCGACCTGGGTGGCCTAGGCGGGTGTTTATCCGCCCTGGCCCATTGGGCCCGATTTTTAATTATTTTATTCTGTTTGAATTTTAACTTGATTCTCAAACTTCCGAAGGCCATATCTTCTTCATACGGACTCCGTTTTTCGAAAACTCGGACTCTATTTCGCGTATTTTTCCAAGACGAACGCAATGGCGTATCCCGTTTCCCTTAGTTCTTTGATTTCAGATTAATTATACTTTAATTTGTTAATTTCACAATTATAGAATTTTCGGGGTGTTACATTCTCCCCCACTTAAAAGGATTTTGTCCCCGAAATCTTCAAGTTAGGAGGAATGTATATCCTAACATCCAATCATCCATCTACTCATCCATCAAACACGAGCATCCATTGTCCTTAAAAGACTTCTAATGCTTCATGATCATATGCGAAGTGTGTGTGTACATGAACTTATCTAATGCAAAATCAGGCGGTCTACTGATTCAGTTGACCTCCTTAATGCGGATTATGTAAGTGCCATGAATCCATCATGTATGCAAATTTTCCTATTCTTGATTCTACATGAGTGCACAATCATTCAATACAAATGCAACATCCACATGACAACACATTAAAGTTCAACCACATATGAATGCAAACATATATGCATATGCAATATGAAGTGACTGAGCCGATCTAAAACCTAGATTTGTGTGTGTATATGCAACCACGAGCAACCACTAGCAATCACTTGCAACCACTTGCAACCATCATCCATAACATGTTTCAACTACATGTTTCCATCCAAAGGGTTTCTATCTAAAAGATACGGTCGAGGAAATATACCTAAAAAGATAGATAAAAGCGCAACTTAAGGAAAAAGAAAGATCAAGGATGTACCCTCGAACAGAAAAGGGTAGGCAGTACGTATTCTAGCTTCAGTTTCCCAAGTCGCGTCTCCCTCGGCGTCGCTCCACTGAACTTTGACGAGCTTGACTTCGCGGTTGCGTAGCTTCTTCACTTCCGTTCCTAATATGCGGGTTGGAACTTTTCTTATGGTTGCTTCGCGTTCCACTTCGGCCTCTTCGAGTATATTTGGCTCTACCACTTCAGCAGACTCATGTAGACATTTTCGGAGATGTGAAACGTGAAAAACGTTGTGGACTCCAGCCAACTTCTCGGGTAGCTCTAATCTATAGGCCATTTTCCCAATTTTCTCGATGATAGGGAATGGCCCTACGAACCTTGGTGCTAGCTTTCCTGTGGTTCCAAAGCGAATAACGTTTCTTAGCGGTGATACCTTGAGAAAAACTCTGTCTCCAACCTCGAATTCAAGGTCGGTCCTCCTCTTGTCGGCATAGGACTTTTGTCTGTCTTGGGCCGTCTTCATCCTTCTTCGTATTAAATCTACTTTTTCTGAAGTCTCTCGGATCATGTCTGGTCCAAGTATGAGCTTATCCGTGGACTCCCACCAACAAGTGGGCGATCGGCACGGTCTTCCATATAAAGCTTCGAAGGGCGCCATTCCGATGGTTGCTTGATAGCTGTTGTTGTAGGCAAATTCCACCAAAGGAAGGTGGTCTTCCCATGTCCCTCCGAAGTCAAGGACGCATAATCTTAGAAGGTCTTCCAAAACTCTGTTCACTCTCTCCGTTTGGCCGTCGATTTGGGGATGATAGGCTGTGCTCAAGCATAACTGCGTTCCTACTGCTTCTTGCAGACTCCGCCAAAACTCACTAGTGAAGATGGGGTCTCGGCCACTAACAATGCTAGACGGTATTCCATGGAGTCGAACGATTTCCTTGAGGTAAAGTGATGTTAGGGATGAGGCAGTTCTTTTACTTTTGACAGGTAAAAAGTGGGCGCTTTTAGTAAGCCTATCCACTATTACCCAAATGCTAGTGTTGCCTCTCCTAGACCTAGGCAGCCCATCGATGAAGTCCATTGAGATGCTATCCCACTTCCACTGTGGGACCTCCAGAGGATGTAGTAGTCCGCCAGGCTTTTTCTGTTCCGCCTTAACCTGTTGGCACACCATACACTTAGAAACGAATTCTGCCACGTCCTTCTTCATGCCGTTCCAGAAGAAAGTCCTTTTTATGTCTTTGTACATTTTATCTCCGCTTGGGTGTATCGTCATCTTGGAGTGATGTGCTTCCTCTAGAACCTTCTTTACTAAATCTTTTGTCTGTGGGACGCATAGTCTTCCGTCTCGCCTTAGCAAACCCTTATCGTCAATGGAGTATCTGTTGAGGTGACTTGAAGTCTCACCCCTAATTAGCCTATCAATTATTTCCACAAGCTGAGGGTCTTCGCGCTGTGCTGTCCCTACTGAATCCACTAAAGTTGGGCGCACTTCGAGAGATGCTAGCAAGCCTGGTACGAAATCGGAGGAAGGCCTAAAGTCGAAGCTGGCTATAAACTCTAGGCTTTGTCTTTCAACAAACAACGGGCTTAGGGTCAATTTCTTTCGGCTCAACGCGTCTGCCACTACGTTGCCTTTGCCCGGAGTATAGGAGATTTCGAAATCGTACGAGGCAAGAAACTCCATCCATCTTTGTTGCCTCAAGTTAAGATCCTTCTGCGAGAAAAGATATTTCAACGATTTATGGTCAGTGTAAAGTTCGAACTTCTCACCTAGGAGGTAGTGTCGCCAAGACTTGAGTGCAAAGACGATGGCGGCTAACTCAAGATCGTGGGTTGGGTAGTTCTTTTCGTGCACTTTCAACTGCCTCCCGCCATAAGCTACTACCCTTCCTTCTTGCATTAAGACGGCGCCTAGTCCTGTCCCACATGCATCCGTATAAACAGTGAACATCTTGCTCCCATCTGGCAGCGTCAAAACTGCGGCTGTTGTAAGAGCCCTTTTCAGTCGTTGGAAAGCAAACTCGCAATCCAAATCCCAATTGAACGCTAGATTCTTCTTGGTCAATTTCGTGAGCGGAGCTGAGATTTTCGCAAAATCCCTTATGAACTTTCGATAGAAACCTGCTAGTCCTAGGAAGCTTCGGACCTCAGTCGCATTCCTTGGTGTCTTCCAATCCTGTACCGCCACTACCTTAGCAGGGTCCACTGCTACCCTTGTTTGGATACTATGTGCCCAAGGAACCTCACCTCTTCCCTCCAAAAGTGGCATTTGGAGAACTTGGCTTTTAGTTGATGGACTCGCAAAGTTTCCATGATTGCCCTTAAGTGCTGAGCATGTTCCTCTTCACTCTTTGAGAAGATAAGGATATCATCTACGAAGACCACTACGAATTTGTTGAGGAAATCTCTGAATACCCTACTCATCAGGTCCACGAAGTAAGCAGGTGCATTTGTCAAGCCGAAAGGCATGACAAGCCATTCAAAGAAGCCGTCTGGGGTTCTGAATGCCGTTTTATCGATGCTATCTTCAGCCACCCTTAGCTGATGAAAACCGGTTGCTAAATCGAGTTGGGAGAAAACAGACGCTCCTACAAGCTGGTCAAATAAATCGTCAATTCTAGGGAGAGGGTGCCTATTCTTTTTCGTTAGCTTGTTGAGCTCCCTATAGTCAACACATAGACGGAGTGATCCATCCGCCTTTGTAGCGAACACCACCGGAGCGCCCCATTCTGAAATGCTCCTCCTAATGAACCCCTTTTCTAGAAGCTCTTTAATCTGTTTACTGAGCTCTTTCCTTTCTCGTGGAGCCATATGTCTAACGGGCAACGCAACGGGCTTTGCATTATCTACAAGATATATGCGGAAGTCTATTTCCCGCTTCGGAGGCAAGCCCTTCACCTCTTCAAAGACATCCGGATATTCCCGGACCACTTTAACTGATTGCAAATTTTCAACAGAGGCATCTAGCGATTCAAGATAACTAAGCATAACCGCATACGAGGGATTACAAGAAATTTCCAAAGTATTACCGAGCTGGGTTAGGAGCCTAACAACCCTTTTCTCACAATCAAGGATGGCCCCATTACTGGATAGCCAATCCATACCCAAAATCAAACCATACCCCGAAAAGCCCAAAACAAAGGCACTACATAGAAATTCTACGCTTAGAATAGAAATTTTCAATCCCACACAGATCATAGACAAATGAGCTGGGCCCCCAATTGGGTTTGAAACAATTAAGGGGTCCTCTACCATACTAGTTTTTAGGTGCAGAGATTCTACTAAAGCAGACGAGATAAAGGAGTGTGATGCGCCAGAATCAAATAAAGTGCGAACGGGGTGATCATAAAGATAAACTACGCTTTCTACAGAAGTATTTATACCTCGCTGTTGCAGAGGTGGCGCTTCTAGCACATGAACCTGTGCCCCTGGGGTGGATCCAGCCCTCTGCCCCTGTCCTCGTTTCTTTGGGCAGTCCTTCGCCCTATGGCCCGTCTCACCGCAAGAAAAGCACCCACCATTTTCCTTGGCCTTCTTTTTCCGGCAGTCCTTTACTAAGTGTCCCACTTTGCCACAGAAATTGCACTTCCTCTTCTCTTTGTTGCCTTTCCCGCCCTTCTTAAAGTCTGTCTTCTTGGGCTGCAAACCCTCTTTCTTCTTGCCCTTATCCTCTTCATTCAGCAATGCCATTTGCACCAATCTTTCATACGTGGCTCCCATGGGTATATGGGTCATGGCCAAACTGTGTAATGGCTCATTCAACCCTTTGACGAAACGGAGAGCCTTCTTGTGCGGGGTGTTGACTAGGTCAAGCCCAAACCTAGCCAGCTCATCGAACTGATTCACATACTCTCTGACTGTCTTGTCCCCTTGTTTAAGAAATAAGAATTTTTCTAACTGCAAACTTCTTTCTGCATCTGAGAGAAATTTAGTCTCAAACCTTGCCCTAAAGTCCTCCCATGTCTCCACTGGTCTTTCAGCATTAGTGACTTCCCACCAGTAGGAAGCCTCACCCTTCAATAGCCACACTGCCAACTGTACTTTTTGTCTATCTTCTACCTCAAAGATGATGAATAGGTCCTCCGTTTCTTTCAGCCAATTTCTAGCTGCTACGAAGGACTCAGTTCCATGGAAATCCCTTCCTCCCATAGCTTTAAAATCTTTGCATATCTTAGCGAATGTGTTTCCCCGAGGAGGAGGTGGAGGAAAAGGTGCTGCGGCAGCTGGATGATTTCCTTCAGCTGGGGGAGGAGGAACGGTAGGACCTGGCTGAGTGGCCCTTGCTTCTAAGAACCGTCTAAACCAACCAGGTATTGGCACCCCTTCCGGCAAGTTAAGTTCTTGGGACATGCTGAAACAAAAAGGATAGATTCAAAACGAAGGATAAGAGATAGTACCTATGGCTTTGGGGAGTGGACTTTGCCTTTTTTAAAATAAAATAATATTTTTCTTTTAAAAATGCTTCTTTAAATTTCTTTTTTTTTTTGAAAATAAATTTTCCAAAACTTTTTATCTTATCTGGTAAACCTGGCTCTGATACCAAGTGAAACACCCCACCTCCGTTAGGGTCACTCTCAAAGGGAATGCCCTAATTTTGGTGGAGGTTTATAAGTATAAGTCACAGATATACAAGACAGATATAGGAACACATATTTGTAAACAGCGGAAAAACAACAAACTTTATTTCATAAAGTCAAATACGTGTTACAACAACAACCTTTCCAAAACCATAACATAACACTTTCATAATCTGTCTTGATTACATTATTTTAAAGAAGCATAAATAAAACATAGATAAACTGCAAAGGCCCCATAGTGGATTGTCCAAAGCCATAGTTCAAAACAGGAAAGTCCAAGCAATACATTTCTCTTCTTCTTCAAGCTGGATGGTAAGGCTGGTCAAGCTGCTGTGTTCCCTCCCTGAGGACCTGGGGGGGGAAACGGAAGAAAGAAGACGAAAGAAAAGTAGAGTCAGACATAAAGCCTGAGTAAGTCTAGTACTATTTTGTCTATGAATAAAGAACTGGGTGTGATAAGTATAAACAAGAAGTGGGCAAGCACTATAAACTTGGTTAAGTTGTCTAGGGTCGAATAGACCATCGTACCCCATGTTAATCTCTGAACCCATATAAACTAGTTTCCAATTTGCACCCCATAATCAGGGTGATGTGATCCATTCTATGATGATCGGCTCCTACTCGCATAGTTACATGTGTCTTACGGCCCCCGATGTTGTAGTTACCTATGCTGGTCCCACCATGGGGTGTATCAAGTCCCATAGTGGCAACCCGACACAACCTTAGAGTGCACAGGTATGCTACTGGTGTCCAGTGCCTTATTTTTCTGCGCCGGAGTGTGTGCACGCCCGCACCCCGTTAGAACCTACACTGCTACACCACCGCCGTCGATTTGACCTCTTACAATCAGCCCAGTAATCGTGCCTCACCCTGCCTAGTTTCAGGGTATCCTGATACACCTTCTAGGGTTACTGCTGAAAAGGGTCCCCCGTTACTAGGTTTTCTATCTCTAGCCAACATGCTAAGTTGGTTAAGTGTTTCCTAACCTAACCCCACCAGTCCGTTTAGTTTAGCATGTTCCATTTTGATTAAGTCTTTAGTTCACTTAATCCTAACAATCCTGACTCAGCCTTAATTGTCTTATTAAGGCTCTGACCTCTCACATTAGACAGGTATTGTTGTGGCTGCCTGTTGCCGGTTGGTTCCGGGCAGTCTTACGCCACAACTCAGTCTAACCTCGGGTCCTTATTGGGCTCCATGTTTAACCTCCCACATTGGATAGGTATTGTTGTGACTACTGGACAGTCGGGCGGTTCCGGGCAGGTTTACATCACAACTCAATCCAACCTCGGGTTAAACACATCGTATGTTCTACATTTACATATTTTGTCATTCTTCTTTATTTCTTATATGTAAATATTTGCGGCCAATTATTAAGTTAATGGTGCAAAGGTTACACCAATCATGGGCCCAACCCATACTTGAACTTGGGCCCTTCTATTTTATATTTTCATTCATTAGTAATTTTAACCCAACGTTATTTCCCCCCGTTTTACACGTCCGTTTATATATATATATATATTGGGCTTAGCCTTTTAAAGCCCAATTTAGCCATGCGAAAAGGGGAGGCTTATGGCGTGATTACATACACAAAAAGGGGAAGGTGAGCGTATGAACTTGCAATATGACGTTGGGAATACAAAATAGAAACTGGTGTACTTGCATAGTAGTGACATATACTTTGGTCATAAAACATAGGTGACATGAATCAAAGCATGTGAACTTGTAATTGAGATATCATTATTGACACATGAACCTATATTTTTATTTAGGCATAATGTCAAACATAAGCATGGCATAAATATTTCTAGCATAAGCATAGCATAATGTCAAACATAAGCATGGCATAAATACTTCTAGCATAAACATGGCATAATGTCAAACATAAGCATGGCATAAGTATAGTTAAATTTGTTCATGGCATAAATATTTCTAACATGAAATCATGATTCTTACTTTAGTCATGTAAACTTACAAAAGGGACTTTTTGAACCTAACCTAGCCATGTACCACATATGTCATCATATAATTCTTGTAAACAAGATAGACTTAATCATGGATTTCAATTATGCCAAATATCATTCATAGCCTAGCCATATTCATAAGTTTGCAAATAGGTTTTCTAGTACAAAAGCATGGCTTAATACATGATGCCAAATTCTCAACATAATTTCCTATGGATTATAATAACCAAACTTGTTCTAATGACTTACAAAATGATTTATGCACAAAAATATACATCATGATGGCATAGTAGCAAAACCCCAAACTTGCATAAATTTAAATCAACTACATACATGTAGCTTCAACATGGATTACATAATTTGTGAAATATTCCAAACGTATACTTGCATAGAACTACCGCATGTAGTTCTTTATAACATGAATAACATAATTCAAGAATATCCAAACGTATATAATATTTCAAATTGATAAGAACGCACAAATATGAATAACTTTATTGCCACAATTCAAGCATACAAACCAACACAATTGTTTATTCATACCAAGGTAATACTCTACTTACAATGGTGTGATGAATTCTCTAATTTAGGGATTGAAGACGCAAATTCCTTTGTTGAATTGATTTGTTTAGGTTGCTTTAAGCTTTAGAACTTTCCTCCTAATTCTCTCTCTAGTTGGCGGCTACTCTTTGTCGTTCCTCAGCAACATGGCGGCTATGATCTTATTTTTGAATGAATAGATTAGGGTTTAGTCTAGGGTTGTTTATATAGAGGTTAGGAACTGATTAGGACCATTGATGTTGCCTGGATTGATCGTAGCCATTCATTCGATAGAGAGACCAATTAGAGCCTGCCACCTAGCCCTAATGACAAAGCAGACCACAGAAAATCGGCCAAACACAGACCTGGCCAGCCAGGTTGGCTGGGCTCGACCAGGTCGACACCCCTGTCGACAGGGCTGTCGACAGCCCTGTCGACAGGGCTGTCGACAGCCCTGTCGACATGGGTAGCCCAGGTCGACAGCCCAGTCGACCTGGGTGGCCTAGGCGGGTGTTTATCCGCCCTGGCCCATTGGGCCCGATTTTTAATTATTTTATTCTGTTTGAATTTTAACTTGATTCTCAAACTTCCGAAGGCCATATCTTCTTCATACGGACTCCGTTTTTCGAAAACTCGGACTCTATTTCGCGTATTTTTCCGAGACGAACGCAATGGCGTATCCCGTTTCCCTTAGTTCTTTGATTTCAGATTAATTATACTTTAATTTGTTAATTTCACAGTTATAGAATTTTCGGGGTGTTACACCTCGACCTAGTTCGAGCTCATATAGATACTAAAATTGGTTACTGGTTGAAAAGGGTCCATCCACTTGACACAAGCTTCCCTCCTAAGCTTGGCCCCCACTAGGAATTTCCACTTAACCCCTCTTTGTTCCCATGTCTAATCACAAGTCTCATCTTGGTTATGTGCTTTTATTATGTTTCACATGCTACCCATGTTACCCACTTAACCCTTTATTATCCCCATGTCTAATCACATGTCTTATCTTGGTTAAGTGTTCATTAAATCATTATAACCGTAATCTTGCAAGACCGCCCACATTAGATTACCGTTTTGCGGTTGCTGGATTTGTCGGGCGGTTCCGGGCAGTCTTATACTGCAATCTGAATCTAACTTCGTATCTTTGCATTATTACGCATCTAATTTCTGCCTTTGACCTCTCACATTAGATTACCGTTTGTGGTTGCTGGATTTGCCGGGAGGTTCCGGGCAGGCTTATACCGCAATCTGAATCCAACCTCGTGTCTTAAGCGTTTATTATCACTTTCTTGATTCAAGCCCCAATTTCAAATCTTGGATTAATATACTCCAATCACCCATAATTTCCAATCTAAATTATGTTTATAATTTTAATCCAAATTATGCCAATAATCTCATGTGTACAAGTTATGCCAATTTATGCCCAAACCAATTTCCATAACCATCAACAATTTATGCCAAATCTCCTTTTATTACATATTTCCCAAACTTTTCCCAATCGTACCAATGTTATTCGTACATAAATCTCAACGCAGCTTAGGCTCGAAGTTAGCCTAATATCAAAAAGGAAAAAGGAAAAGAAGTAGGGGAGAGGACCAAAACGTCCAAACTGGCATAAACATATAAATGGGCATGTGAAATGAATAACAACAAAGTAGATCAGATAGGCATATGATAATAGCAATTGGGTATGAATCTAAAGGATAAAAATTACAAAACTTGATATGATTCATCTTATTTACAGGCAAACACATCAGATCCAATTTAAAATCCTATCACAATTACTTTTTAATTTAATTATATGTGAAAGTGACATAAACTCACAACGATAGGATTCTTAGAAAAGAGAATTAGGCTTTGTTGTTGCAGATCTTGATCTTAGAATACCCCTATTTTGATTTGTAGATCTGATCTTCTAATTTGACTTGATGGAGAAGAAAAGCTTGTTTTAACTTAGATTAGAGCAGCATGGAGGCGCCATGGATGATAACAATGAGAGTAGGGTTAGGTTTAGGTGTTTATTTATAGATGTATTAGATGAATTATGACCTTTAGATTAGACTAGAAACCATCAGAACCGCTCAGATTAAAAATACACGTCATCATGGAACTCTCCAGAATTCTGTAGATTTGGCTCGGCCAGGGCGCACTTCCTAGGTGCGACAGTGCAATTTTGTTCTGGCGCACTTCACAAGTGCGCCAGTTATTCTAGCCCATTTCCTGATTGTTCTGCCCAACTTTTATCGTCCATAACTCCTTCATACTGTATTCGTTTTACGCACACTCAGACTCTATCTCAAGCAAAATTCTGAGACAAACGTAAGGGGTAACCCGTTTCACTTAATTCTTCTTTTAAAAATTAATTATTCTTTAATTATCTCATATGTCATGTTTTAAAATTACGAGGTGTTACATTGCACGCCCGGACTGGTGGTAACGCATAGTCGCGACTACCGCCCACCTCGAACAACACTCCCAAATCACGGATGCGCATCAAAACAATCAAAACGAGGGACTATAGTAATAAAGAAAGAAGTGTTGCCGATAGAGGTAGCTAACCCCACTTGGTCCAGTACAGCCTTGTTTTAGCCATTTTAATTATGACCCAAAGGTCAAGGACATCCATCATCGTTCTCTATCTTCAATTCTAGTAATCGCCTCCAAATCAACTTACATCATTCTGGAACTTCACCACGTACACAGTTGTTAAAGTGGTTTCCGGTATTGGCAGAGAGTATGACAATATCCGATCCCAGTCTCTTTAACAACCAAATATCTACATTTTTCATACCGATCAGTTCCTTTTCACTTCGAAGTGTTTGTACTTCATATCGAAATATCATATTTTCTTAAAATTCATTTCGATATTCAAAATAGAATATATTTGATAATAAAATCTCCATCTAAACCAATTTAAAAATCTTAAAACAATTCCAATCTTAAAATAATTTACATATTTAAAATAGTTGAGAAGTATAAAAAATAGTTTATATATAATTTTGAAAAGGTTTGAAAATAAATAATTTATACATAAAATGGAATTATCAAAATTTAATAAAATCTATAATTAAAGTATTAAAGTAGTTTATAAAATAAATAGTTGATTACTAAAAATAGTTTATCTAAAATAATTAATATAGATAAGTTAAAAATAAAATAGTTATAAGGTAAAATAGTTTTTAAAGAAAGTGATTATTATAAAAATATTTTATACAATGGTTTAAAATTCTATAGTTGGAATTGGAATCGTTTCTTCAAAATTTGACCAAATTGTAAATCATATTCCAATTTCAACTTTATTCGACAAAATTTCGATATCTTAATTCAAAAAGATTCAACTTCCCATTCATATATCAATTCGATTCAACAGTTCGATTCAAACAATTTGATTTGATACTTCCACTACTACAAAAGTGGGCATACTCAACACTAGTTTTATGTGGCCATAGATCAAAAAAACGTTGTCGTAGGCCATTTTTTCAAATAGGCAACACTAGATGGGCATGGCATCCGTGGCCGTTGTATTATCCCTCCAAGGCAACGATTCTGCCCATCTACTGCCATGGAAAGAAAGTATTGAATTAGAACCCTATTGCAACAGTACTTGCAAGTAATGCAACAATATATAGCGTTGCCTTAAGCATAAGTTACAGCCTAGCCTTCAGGTCATGATAGTGAGGGTCACGTCAGCTTCCACGTAAGATGCTCACGTGTCACACGCTACGTCGGCTATCCACGTCAGCTGCTCACGTGTCACACACCACGTTAGTTATGGGGCCCACATGCCATGTGGAATTAATAATATTTTATTTAATGCAACACCACTGTATTATATAATACAACACCATTGTCTTGAAATGCAACATCAGAAAAGTAAATGCAACACCATTATCTTGAAATGCAACATCAGAAAAAAAGTAAATGCAACAGCAGAAGACGACAAATGCTACATTAGAAAAAAGTAAATACAACGTTTTAATTAAAAATTCTGCAATACCAATTTTGTACATAAAATAAAGTCATCCAAAATATTCACATATATGTATATATAATGCACTAACTATAGCAAGAAGGTACAAACAATGAAGTACATTTAAGTCAGGTTCTCTGCGAAAACTATGCCTATGTGCATCTCTCATGGGAATTGTGAGTCCGTGTCTGTACCCTACTCCTTCAAGAGGACTGTCATCCTTTGATTTTCCTCCACCATTCTCTTGTATGAACTAGCATGAGTTTAAATAACAACGTTATCAGCCTCTTCATGCTTCAACATCTCTCCATGTTATTTTTGATATGAAGGGGGTAGATAAATCTGTTAATGAGGAAATGTATTGGTGAATATATCTGCGCTTACTGTATGGTAAGTTCAAAAATATACGATGAAAATATTTTCCAAATGAGTGAATAAAAGGAAAAATGCATAATGAAGCATGATGAAATATTAGACTCTGAAAATGAGAATAAGGTAACATATGCACAAGTCATGTATAAATTATGTAATGAGAACAAATATGTGGATGCAAATACATATGCTTCGTGTGGTGATTGTGAAGTAAATATAAATAATTATCGTGAAGCACTAATCGACGCTTTCTATGGAAATAGAAAAGCGCGAATTTTGTAATAATAACTGCAAGCGCACAGGTGTGTAGTATGCAGCTCGAACACAACAACAACAAGAACAAAGTCATATATCCCAAATAAGTTGGGATTGACTAGATATGGAACCCAAAATTAAATTAAAATAAAATAAATAATGATGATAATATATATATAAAGGGTTTAAAATAACAAATCAAATAAAAAGTCGTCCGATAAAGGGTTTTTTAAATAATATTAAGTAAAAATGTTCTATAAAAGTGAAATAAAATCTAAAATAGTAATAAAAAGTAAAAAGGTTCAGTAAACGTGAAATAAAGTCTTTAAAAAAAAACCTATGGTTCTGGTACATGGATTGCCAATTTTCATGCACTCCTATCAACTACCAGCTCTTCCGATAAACTCCAATTACTTAAATCTCTCTTTATTATCTCCTCCCATGTCATTTTAGGTCGACCTCTACCTCTCTTTGGGCCTTCGGCGCGGCCTAGAATTCCAACGCGTACAGGTGCATCGTATGGTCTACGTTGGATACGTCCAAACCATCTCAAGCGGTATTGGACTTACTTCTCCTCAATAGGTGCAACTCCAAGTTTTTCCTGAATATCCTCATTTCTAATCCAATCTCGTTTGGTATGCCCACAGTTCCAACGCAGCATTCGCATCTCTGCTATACCTATCTTCTAAACGTGTTGCCTCTTAGTAGGCCAACATTCTGCACCATATAACATTGCAGGCATGATTGCTGTCCTATAGAACTTTCCTTTAAGCTTCTGAGGAATCTTCCGATCGTAGAAAATGCCAGATGTTAGTCGTCATTTCACCCATCATGCAGCTCGAACACAGAGAGGAAAATTAAATCAAATTATTTACATAATCTTGGGCGAGCTAGACGAAATTTGAAGGTTATGTTGAAAAAGAATAAAAATTGAAACTGCAAATAAAAATTACTATTGAATTGAATCAGATCTGAATCTAATCAAATCTATATTCAATCCAATATGACCTAGGAAAGCAATTAAAAGGAAGAAATTAAAATTGTAGAAATTAAATAATAAACAAAATAAAATAAAATTAGGATTACCGCTAAATCTAATCAGACGGTCAATCACTAATTAAAATAAGTGCAAAAAACAACTAGTACTCTACCAAACCTAATTGTGTAAATGGCTTTAGTTGCTAATAAAATAAAATAAAAAGCAGAAAAGTAAAAGAAAGTTCTCAATTCATGGATGATAATTTACAATGTGAATACAAGGGTATTTATAGGATATATAGCCACCCTAAATCCTAATTCAATCTATGCACATATGGAATTAGCGATTATTCCTCCCCTCTTAATTAGTCATTATTCCTCCCATCTTAATCAGCAATTATTCCTCCCATATCTTCCTTGTTTGGCATGTGACTAATTGAAGAGAGATAAGATTTCAGGAGATTTCTTATACCAAAGATGAACATAACTTAAATTCTAAAAGAAACACAATGCGAAGTCTTCATCTGCAAATTTTCATATGTATATATACAGCATTTTGATCTTTATTCTCTATTATTATGGTTGCATGTGGCTTAGTTGGCATATCTGTAAAAGTGACAAAATAAGACCCAAGTAATATTTATTTATATACAAAAGATAAGATATAAGAGCGTACAATAAACACAATTCTATGTTAATTAAGTACATCAACAGGGAATGAGAAATAATAATGAGCATGATGCATTTACCGTGGTTGATGATAACATAGCAAGTAGCAGCTACGTGTGGTTGAAATTTGCATGGAATGCATCAAAGAGGGTCAGTTTGCTAAAATCATACAAGAAATCATGGAGCCGCCGCTTTTTGTGTGTTCTAAAAGATGAATTTGGGAATTTTGCTATCCATAGGGCTTTGGAAAGAACCAGATTTGTCATGGTTCTTTCAAACAACATAATTTTGTTTTAGTACCGTACAACTAATGTTTTTTTATGGTTTATTTGATATTCTGATGCAATATAGGCTCTTGAGCAACATACTTTTGTTTTCTTTTCTTAAATGTAACATATACTCTAATTTATTTTTGTTTTTTGAAGCAGTAGAGGCTCCTCGAGGTTTTCTTTTGGTTGTAAATGAGTATTATGCACCCGAGATTAAAAATCATCCATATGGGAAGGCTGATCCAAATGGCTAAAGTAGGAATCGATGAAATTCCATTAGACACTGGAATCGTTTTTTTAATATTTTAAGGTAAAAACATGAAATAAGGTTGTGTGCTAACTGCTAGCTGAACATGGCAAAACCAATGCATGCTAACTACTAACTGCTAGCTGAACATGGCAAAATCAATGGGTGCCAAGTACTAACTGCTAGCTGAACATGGCAAAACCAATCGTTTTTTAATATTAAATACTAGAATCGAAGTTCCATTTGTATTTTTTGTTTTGTTTTTATATGATTTCCCTATATGAACAAGGCAAAACCAATGCGTGATAAAGATATTTTTACAAAGATTTGACATATGCTCTATATATTGCTTTTTCACTACATTAACTTATACTTTATACCAGCTTCGTTGTTGCGTAACATATTTCTATTAGCATCTTTGTATTTTGTTTCCTGTCTTTGTAGCACAACACCTATATATGTATTTGTTTTTATATTAGCGTAAATTTTATTTGTAAATAAGTTTCACAAAACAAGCATATTAATATACAGCATAGATTGCAAATATTTGTAGTGTAGACCACCAACATTTGTGATTCCAACTGCACATTTCTGTCAAATAAATATTTATAGTGCAAAATGCAAATATTTGAAGTGTAAACTGCAAATATGTACAATGTAGATTGCAAATTTTCATTGAAAATGATGTCAAACGTTTCTCATGAAACATGTTTTTGACAAAGGCTCGCCTTTTGTTCCACTGAAAAGTGGGTAAAACATTTTACCAAACATCTAATGTGCATGTGTGCTTATATGTTAATCAGGCATACCCAGAACTAGGAACTGTTGCAAGTAGATGATTATCAATTGATTTCTTTAATTTATAATAGTACAGGTTTTGAATAATTTTTTGAAGAGTGGTGGTTTACAGGATATCTAATGAATAATGTTGCAAGTAACTGACATAATCCAACATATGCTATTGTAAAAACAGTAAGAGTGACGATTTACACGATATCTAACATATATTTTGGCATATTTATAAGCAAATATTGAATCACCAAAGCAATGAAAAGATTGAGAAAACAACAAATTTATCATAAACAATATGCAAGGAATGTTAAAAATACTTACTTGTTCATTAGCATTAGCAGAAAGACCACCTATATACACACGACGTGCATGACGCGTTGCCTGCCATCAACAAATATTTGTTAAGAACACGAATCACTGATACCAGCAACATTGAGTAGTGATCTATAGTGCAAATGGTCAATACCTGTTGAGTCATTGCTTGCATCGGCATCAACTGAATAGAAGAAAACCGGCATGCAAGTAAGATTCAAATGGCATCGACCATTTGCACTGAATAAAATCGGAGATGCAATAAAAATACAACATATATATACACCTAACCAATCGTAACAGGGTTCATCATATTTGAAAACATTCCCGGTGTTGTAGTTATAGCCCCAATGGCCCCAGTAGCCACTTGGCCTGTTAATAAATTTAAGCAAAATTACAGCATACGACGTTCTAAAGAAGTATTGCCAGTAGCAGTGAAATGTGGGGAGAATCATCATATAGCCCTCATACGCCAAGGTTTCCTACGATATCACCAAAACAGAAATAAACAAATTTGTTACTTTCACCATTACTAGGTAACTATAAACGCCCCAAATTGCTTTCCAAACTTATTGCAGTTAAACTCGGCTCAAATTGCATTCTTTAGACACACATCATATGAGCGGGAGCTAAGAACACAACCAACCTAGCTAATGTAATTTCAGAAGATAATAGACATTAATATATATTAGTTGAAATTTATTGTTCATCGTTAACTTATTTTTCTTCGGTTGTTGTCGTCGTCGACGGTGGTGCTCTGGGTGGTCAGTCACCTAGTCAGCCTAGCCCTTTAGCCTGGTCTAATCATATGTCATGCATATATTTCATCTTCAAATGAACAATACAACTTGCATAAACTACATACAATAATTTAAAGTCAGGGATGAAAATCTAAAAAAAATACTTGCATAATTAGTAAATTGTACAACAATAAGAAGTTTACCAAATTCCCATCGAGCTTGAACAAGTACAATCTTTGGATTATGAAGGAATTGTCTTCAATAGAGAATTAGGATCAGGTTGAAAATCAGCAATAAATATTGCAACAAACTCGCATCGTTGAACATAAATATGCTTTAGTCCTTTTTTTTAAACTTCCTGTTTTATTTCCTTTTCTGTTCTCTCTAACTTCGTACCTTATGTTCAGTCCTTTGGCTTGCCACAAGCTGCATTCGGTGGCCACCATTCCCTTCATATTTGAAAAACATTATAACATGATCTTTTCAAAAAAATTACACCAAAACTGTAAAGCTTTGAATAGGGTTATAGGTACAGGAGTAAACAGGTAGGACCAAACCAGACTGAGTTGACTCAAACGAACGTGGATCATTATCGCTCAGTTAATTAGTAACAGAAGTAAATTTATACCAAAATCATTATCGCTCAAATAATTAGTTCCTAATTCTTGTACAGGAGTAAATTTATACCAAAATCATTATCGCTCGGTAAATTAGTAACATAAGAAGGTTTCACCTTGAAATTTTCAGCTTCTGATAACCACTTAGTGAGCTCGCTCAGTAAAAAAACAACAACGTTCACACCTATCATTGCTCCAATCAATCTGAAACCTCATCCAGTCGAACGATACAAGTACCAAAGGAGCAAGCGGCTTAAATTAATCGGCAGTAAACTAGGATTTTCGATTTGAGGGTTTGGGGAAAGTTTCTGGTTCGTTAAAAGTAGCAAAGAAGCTAGCGGAATTAATATAGAATCACAAATCTAAAAACTGAAAAATAAGAATAAAACAGGATTTGCAACTCTCTGTTGTTGTTCATCGTCTGGAGAGAACAAAATGAGAAATGAAAAGAAGAAGTCGCTGGAATGAAAATGTTAGCGGGAAACAGTGAAACAGTAACGTGGATCAATGTTATCTGACGGTTGTGATTTTTCAGCTATAAGGATGCGAATTGATGACATGTACTTTTCATGCAACGCACACACATTAGTTTCGAATATGCCCACTTTTGTAGTAGTGTGCGATCAAAAATTTTGAAAATTTCAATTATAATTCTCTGTTTGAAATATTTCAATTTATAAAATCACAAGTTCACAATTCAAATATAACTTTAACTCAAGTTAATTTAAAGTAAATTTCAAACGTGGATAAAACAATTCAATTTATATTCAGTTCATTTTAACTTCAATTTACAACATCAAAATTTTACTCTAGCTTTTATGTTTCGAATCCAACCTTCAAGTTCAAAAGGAATCGATTTGTAAAACAACGTCTACAATATTTTGAAATAATATTTCAAGAGTGGTTAAAACAAATTTTGTTTAACCGACCGGTGTCCGTATAAAATTTTGTATCCTATGGCCAAGTATTACTTAAAATTTAATTTTTGTATTTGGAAAAGAATATATATCATTTCAATCCAAATCAGGGTCATAGGTATTTATCATTTCAACCTACCTTCTTAATTCATTTTAATGATTAATCTTGGGTTTATTTGATGCTCGTAACATTTAGGGTGATGATTGGGATTAATCAACAAAATCACTAACATATATAAACAAATGTCGATAACAAGACGAATTACATACTAATACATTAAATATATAATGTTAGATCGAAATTTGGACCTAACACCCAAATTGTTGTAAACGGTAGAGAATTCTAAATGAGGAACAAGGAAAAAGAAAATAACACTCAGAATTTATAGTGGTTCGGCGTTAACGAGCCTACGTCCACTTTATATCTTATTGATTATGCTTTAAAAGCTAGTACAACAGTGATTTCTCTCAGTATTTCAGTGGTTTGACAACAATGGCGGATTCAGTACTCACTATTGCCAAAAAGATCCCGAAAAATGCCAAGCTCTGGGCTATTTATAGCTGATTTTGTCAGGCGGATCGCGGACACGTGGCACGAATCCCGAGATCATCGGATTGCATCGCCACCATTGAAGAAACAGTCAAACTAGCCGTTGTGAACAGGTGTCGTGACTTGCTTGAAAATCGGATCGTGCAGATGGGGAGAATTGGTCCAGATGACGGTTAGGAACACGTGTCGTCAGATCCGTGCGATTCGGATCGCTGAAGACCAGCTCGTGGTTGAACGGGTCAGAGGGTTCGGTTCGTACCAAGGGATCGGATCGCCTGGAGGTGCCGTTCGTTGACGAGATGGGAGCGATCCGTTCCTGGGCGAGTCGATAGAGCGCGATCCATTCCTGGGCGAGACAATGGCGTGCGATCCATTCCTGGGCGAGACGATGGCGTGCGATCCATTCTTCCAATTTCTTGGGGGACTTGGTTTCCTGGTTTCCTTTTATGAATGATCCTGGATGGCTTGGTCAAAAAGCGAGCCAACATTTTGCCCCCTCGAAGTATGTTTTATTGATGATGAAACATGCTTCGAAGATTCTTATTTACCCTCTCCTGAAGGGATGTAAGTCAACAGTCGCATTGGTTCAAATCGACACATGTATGAGTCGGATCGCCATAGGACGACACGGTCCGATTTGGTCATCTGCTCGTCTCGTGCCGAGTTCCTAGGCTCTTGTGCGAAACGGGGCGTATCTTCCTTCGAGTCGTGTCGGGCTTTGAGTTTTGTGGGCCATCATTTCAAAGCGGTCCGTGGGCTTCTTTGCGATTCCCTCTTTGGATCGTGGCCTGTATGGTGCTTCGTGGACCGAATAAGACAAAGGAGGGGAGACAAACGGTCACCCTCTTTGCCTATATAAGCCGACGCTCCCCTCTTTATTCTCCTTCTTCTTTCTCTCTGCCGAATCGTCTCGCGTGGGCCATTGAAAAACGAATCCTTTTAAAACTTTCGAAAACCCAAGTATTCTCTCAGTTTTTAGAAAGGTAACTTTATAGAAAGCACTCTCATGTTACTTTCCTGAATTTCTACGGCTGATTCGAGGGAGAAACAATATAAATCCGCGACTTTCTGAATAAAGTACCAAGTCGCCATGGCCATGGAGCGTGGAGCTCAGAACTTGAGGATGGGAAGGAAAAGAGGAAGAAGAAGGATGCAGAGGGGGAAGGAAGGCCGACTCGGATCGTGGTCAAGGATTGAAGACGAAAGCAAGTGGCGAGACGAAAGATTGCGGTGGCAACAAAGGGTCGTATCGCGGCAGTCGCAACGGTTCGCGAGGGAGCCTTCCCTTCGTCCGGCGATTCGATTAGGGGCGATCTCCTTGAGCTACGATCCGGAAAGGGGCGATCCCTCTGCCATGCGAGCCGTTTCACGGCTGGTGATACGAAGAAATTTCAGACTTTAATCAACGCCTTGTCGCCACAAAACTCTGAACAGTTAGGATAGAGCCTTGATGTTGGTCTTTCTGGACTAAATGACCTCACGATTTGACTGCATATGACGATTAAAGACTTCTGATAACCTTAACTGCTTTCATGCCTTATTATTGTTTTTAATAATGCGCACACACAAGCACACACACCAGCACTTGCACACACGGGGGACGGGTAGTGTTGATCTTATCGTTCATATTTTCTCGTCCTAGCAGCAATGTCGAACGATCACTCTTCCTCAAGATCTGTAGCCGAAACGGAATCCGAGACTCCTGAACAGTATAATCCTCAAATTCCTCCAATCAATCCAGGAGGTGAAGATTCTGGGTCTGAATATGAAGCTACAGAATCAGATCCGACAGAAAGTACGTCATCCAGCAACAACTCCGAGTCTGACGAGCGAGCTCCGGATGAAGTCCCAGGCGCAATCGGGATAGATAAATTCTCTGATTCTTTAGCGTCCAAGCTTGACGAGATAAAACTTAAGAGAATCTGCTTAAGACACGGCATTCCTTGGGACGATGTCTTGACACCTGGAAGCGAAGACAGACCCCATCTAGCACCGGAAGGGTACATGTCGATCAGTCGAACAATGTGTCTAGTGGGAGCTATTCCTCCGTTCCCTCCTATTGCCATTGAAACTCTGAGACGACTAGGCATTGCTCCGATGCAGCTTCATCCAAACGCCTACGCCTCTCTATACTCTTTATATGTAGCTTATGCGGAGATCTTGCATGCCGAACTTAAATTCAGAGATCTGGTGTTCTTCTTTCTCTTCAAGCACCGTTCTTCTGCAACTCCAAACTTTTCCTTTTTTGAATCAGTGGCGAACAGGAAAGTTCTGTACGACGGATACAGCAACATCGGGGATCCTAAGTCCGACTGGTTTTACATAAGAAAACAAGCTGGATGCTCACGGAGATGGCTCAAATCAAGTAAACTTTGATCGCCTAGTTGAATATCTTGCTTGAGGAGTCTAAGTAATAACATTCTTCCGCTTTTTCTTTTGTCTTAAACAGATCATGTCTTCCCGAAAACAGAGGGTGCATTATACAACAACCGGTTGTCCATTCTTTTGCAAAGCAGATCCGACTTTTTAAGGATTAAAAAATGCATTACTGATGACAACCTTCATAAGCATCGCCTCTTGGATAGGAAATTTGGACTTGGGACTGGCGGCAAACCTTATAAATATGTGCCCCCAATGGAAGGAGAGGGAACTTCACAAGCGGTGAAAACAACTAAATTTCGCAAAAGTCCTTCTCCGATAGTCATCCAAGACGACGAAGACTTGAATGTATACAGAGGGGATGAGTCCCGTGGTGATGTGTCGAAGGAAATCCTTACCTCTGCTCCAATGGAAACTGTTGGTGATGACGACTTGACAGAAGAACAGTTATTCGACGAGCTGAATAAAATCCCTCTACCAGACATTGAATCCACAGAAAAAGACTTCGGCGAGGAACCTTTCTTTTCTGCTCCCGAAGAGGCGACTGATTCAACAAGGGGACGAGAAACGGGCCAGATGAGCCTGTCTCCAGGCCCGGGTCTGTTAGGGGGAATTATATGGGATGCACACCTCACACACACTGCCTGACCGTGCACTATTATATTGTGGATATTCAAAGTGATAATATGCTCTTCTTTTCTTTTTACAGGAGCGATGTCTCGCAGGAAATCCTATTCGTACCGTTCTCTTCGCGAAGGCACCCCCAGCCTTCGTCCGGGTACCGAGCGCCCTCGCGGTCCCCCTCATAGGCCGAGCTCTTCGCAACCTCGATCTCCACCCAAATCAACTTCTACCAGGCCTTCGAGTCATCCGACAATTCCGACCGGGGGGAAGACACTTCCAAAAGAGTTGACTCCTCCAAAGAGTGCGCCTTCCCACAGTCGGTCGTCCAAAAGGCATCACGAATCCAAAGATGGGGACAGAGATTCATCCAAAGAAACTGAGCAAGAGAGAAGTAACATTGTCCCCACCAGCCAACCAGAGTTAGCTGCCTCCGGTTCACGGGATTACGTTCACGGTCCTGAAATCCAAGGTAGGCTGGAAAAGCTACGGGAACAATTTCCAGGAATGTTCTTTGATAGGATGGTCTTTGTTCCTGCCTTGGAACCGGTCCCTAAAAACTGGGATAAAGAAGTTATCGGGCATATCCGTCACGTGGCCAAGCAGTACGAGATGATGAAAAAGCACGCACTTAATCTTTCGGAAGTCATCCGAACACTTGAGATAGAAGCTCACAGGTCTAAAGCAAAACTTGAAAATAACGAAAGGGCTAGGACAAAATTAGAGAAGGACTTGGAAGACGCTCAAGCCCAGCTCGCTTTGGCACAGAGAGACGCTGCAAACTATAAAACTGAATTAGAAAATGCCAAGCAGCGCTTTCATTCAGAACTGCATTCCAATAGCCAGGAAAAAATGGCCTTAAAAAAGGAGGTTGAAGACCTCAGAATGGCCAACATCGAATTGGTAACGGCACAAGGCCATTTTTTGACGGAGAAGGCTGCTTGGGAGGTGGAAAAAGCGAGTCTAAAAGAAAAGTTGGCTCTAGCAGAGGCGGAAAAAGTGATCTTGAATGATCAGGTGGCAGACGCGGAGAGACGGGCAGCTCTTGCCGAAAAGAACGTTGATAGCGCCATTGAAATGGCCACTGCCTCCAACAACAAACTCCTTGAAAGAGAGAAAGAAATCGAGGGGTTTGAGGAGATGATTTTTGATTTCCTTGGCCAGGTTCTCAAAACTCGCAATATCTCATGGATCCCGGATTATCATGTTACTTTGGCCAACTTATGGGATGCCATCGTGGAGGGCGAAAAACATAGACTAGGGGTCGAAGAGATCAATGAAGATGAATTGATGAAGAGCATCCTAAGGGACAACGAGCCTGAGGATCTGGCAGAGGGTCGTCGCTTAATCCTGGCGGAAATGGAGAAGGAGAGAACCATGGCTAAAGGTAAAAGCAAAATTGATGAAGGTTCCAGCTCCGCCGCGAAGTCTAAAACCTCCGAAGTTGAGGAATACCATCCTGACGATCCGCTAATCCCCTTAGGTCTAACTCCCGTGGTTGTTGGAGCATCCGGATCTACTCAAGAGGGAGTATCTGCTGAAGGTATCTCTCTCTTTTCCCCGCAATTTGTTAAAGCGATTGCGAATTGTCGTCGTCTAACAGGACAACCCATTGAATTAGTAATGTGTGTCTCTCGTAATGCAGGTGGCGAGCCCGTCGACAAGGGTGTTGGAAAAGAGAGAGAAGTGGAGGAGGAGACCGTCCTGCCGGGTGCTGGTCCCGATGTACTCAAGGATGCCGAGACTATCGAAGCTTTAAAAGACATGGATGGTCGCCATGTGGATGACGAAGAGGATACTACCGGCACCAAAAAGGCCGACGATGATAATGATGATGAGGAACCCCTGGCCAGCCGAAAAGCCAGACAAGAGAAAGAGTTGGCTTCAAAGAAGGTGGGGGATGAGACTTTGGACGTGGTCCCTCTTGCAGAGTTCGATCCCAAAACTGGGATGATTATGAAAATCCAGTCCAAGTCCATCAGCCGGCAACTTCACTTTGCAAACCCCGATGACTTCCCGGCTTGCCTCTCCAGCAGAAGCAAGGGAAAAGAAGGGGAAGAGGAGACCTCAGAGGAGTCAGATGCTCCCCTTGTGGACAAGCGGAAAAGGAAGAAGGAGGATCCATCTGAAGCCGACAAGGAGAGGCTGGAGAGGCAGAAGCGAGAGAAGAAATCAAAGCATAAATAGGATGTTTGTTGATATTTTGTCTTTTAGGTTTCCCACTGGCCAGGAAGTGTAATTGTGAGACTGGTCCTCACTTTTGTTTCTAAATTGTTTTCACTTTGTTGATTTGCAGTACATAAACAAGGATTTGTTTCTTCTTACATCATTGCGTACCTGCATTCATAGAAACTTTCCACGTTTAGTCGTTAGCCAACTATTAATAATTATAAGTCAGTCAATCAACAGGAAGAAGAATGTTCATGCTATGTTACACTGTTATATCAAAGTTTAGTGTATGCATAGGAGCGCGTGATGCCCCCTAATCAATTGTTAGAGTTTTACGCTAGGCGATTTGTTCGTTCCCCGATCCTTCAGCGGGGAAGGAGCTATTTCTCAGCGCTCAATCGGAGACGCCTTTATACTCTCTCTCTCTCTGGAGAGTTAGAGTTCGAGCTTAGCGATTCATTCGCTCCCCGATCCTTCAGCGGGAAAGGAGCTCTTTCTCAGCGCTCAATCGGAGACGCTTTTATACTCTCTCTCTCTCTGGAGAGTTAGAGTTCGAGCTCAGCGATTCATTCGCTCCCCGATCCTTCAGCGGGAAAGGAGCTCTTTCTCAGCGCTCAATCGGAGACGCTTTTATACTCTCTCTCTCTCTCTGGAGAGTTAGAGTTCGGACTCGGCAGTCTGCAATCATGCACGCTTATCAAACTCGTCTTAGGTTTACATCTTAATCCAAGCTCCGAGGATTAAAACCATTCGGATAGGCAGTTGGAGTATTTACCAAGGCTTTGGGTTCCTCTGATTAGTTTACGAGAGGAAGTGTTGGCACCGGACTTCGGGTACCTGCATTATTCACACTGATTTTCATAGGCAAATAAATAAAGATGCAATAAAGGTAAATGACACACAGTATTTTTATAGTGGTTCGGTCGAATCATGACCTACGTCCACTTTATAATCTCTTGCTTTAAGGAATCAGACTGTTCTAGGCAAGTCATGCCCTGTACATAGTTTTTTTTTTTAACAAAGCAAAAGAATAAATTTGAAGCTTCTCATGTTAAATATGGCCGTAGATGTTGGGCATTCCACACTCTGGGGATTTCCTTTCCATCTACAGTTGCCAGCTTGAAGGTTCCATTATCAAGCTTGCTGAGAATAGAGTATGGTCCTTCCCACTTCGCTCCCATATGAGTTGGGGGTGGAAAGACACGTTTCAGAACCAAGTCTCCGGGTTCCCAGGTCCGAGCTCGGACCTTTTTGTTGTAATATCGGGCGACCTGTTGTTTGCATCTCAGAGCACGCAGGTCGGCTTCATCCCTCTTTTCTTCGATCATATCCAGGGACTCAAGGAGCAATTCATTATTGGACATTGGATCATAATAGGTCACCCGATGAGAAGGTACCTTTATCTCAATCGGGATGACTGCTTCCGTTCCAAAAGCAAGGGAGAACGGGGTATGTCCTGTCACTGATTTATATGTCGTCCTGTAGGCCCATAGTGCCAAGGGCAATTCATCAGCCCACATGGCTCTAGCCCGCTTCATTCTTCTTTTCAGAATGGACTTAATTACTTTATTTGCAGCTTCGACTTGCCCGTTCGATTGTGGGTGTGCCACGGAGGTGTATCGATTCTCGATGTGATATTTTTGGCAGAAGTCTCTGAATTCAGCACTATCAAATTGAGTTCCGTTGTCTGTTATCACAATCTTTGGAATTCCAAATCGGCAAATGATGTTTCTCACAATGAAGTTGATCACTCGTTTAGTTGTGATTGTGGTTAGTGGTTCTACCTCGACCCACTTAGTGAAATAATCTATGGCCACAATAGCAAACTTTGCTCCACCCCTTGCTATGGGGAGACTTCCTATGATATCAATTCCCCACATAGCAAATGGCCATGGACTCATCATTGTTTTTAACTGGCTTGGAGGCGCTCTAGGTATCTTTGAAAATCTCTGGCATGCATCACATCGTCGTGCATATCTTACTGCATCCTTGTTTATGGTAGGCCAGAAGTAACCATGCCGCAATATCTTTTTCGCCAAAGTTTGCCCTCCAGTGTGATCGCCACATTCGCCCTCGTGGACTTCTTGCAGCACACGTTTGATGTCATCGTGGGCTATACATCGAAGGAGGGGCATTGAAAACCCTTGCCTATAAAGAACTCCGCCTTGCAATACGTATCGGGCGGCTTTACGAATCACTTTACGTCTCTCGCTTTTCTTGGTTGGAAGCGCTCCTCCCATTAGGAAATTCTTTATAGGGGTCATCCAGGATTCCCTTTCTGGTTCCGTCTCTAGTACTAGGTCGATTTCCATCTGATCAATGCTGGGGGACCGAAGTACTTCAACGGGGGCTAGCCCTATCGTTTCAGGATCGTTAGAACTAGCCATCTTTGCCAACTTGTCTGCCTGCTGATTTTCTGACCGCGGAATATGAGATATGCTGTAGTGATCAAACTCATTCAGCAGTTCTTTCACTTTCTTTAAGTACAGAATCAATCTTGCACCTTTAGCTTGGAATCTTCCAGTAACTTGATTCACAACTAACTTGGAGTCACAGAAGATGTTCAGTTTTGCGACTTCTAGTACCTTTGCAATCTTTAATCCGGCTATCAGAGCTTCATATTCAGAATCGTTGTTAGTGGCCTGAAACTCCATCCGGATGGCATAAGTTATCAATCGTTTCTCGGGGGTTTCAAGCACTATTCCAGCGCCGGATCTTTCGTTGTTCCTAGCACCATCAGTATATAATCTCCAGACATTAGGGTCGAAAAGTAACTTTGAGGGTTCCACTTCTTCGTTTGCTATGTCTTCTTCAGGAACAGTGAACTTTGCTATGAAGTCAGCTATCACTTGCCCCCGAATGGATCGTCTGGGCTGAAAGTTCAAGTCAAATTGACTTAACTCAATATTCCATTTGAGTAACCTCCCAGATGCCTCCGGTCTCTGTAAAACTTGCTTGAGTGGGTGATCAGTATATATGGTAATAGGATGTGCTTGAAAGTAGTGCCGAAGTTTTCTGGAGGCAATCAGTAAACTATACGCCAGTTTCTCTATCCGTGGATAATTACGTTCTGCTGCTGTTAATTTTTTGCTCACGTAATACACAGGTCTTTGGATCTTTTCCTCTTCCCTTACCAACGCTGAGCTGATTGCATGAGATGATACTGCCAAATACACGAATAAATCCTCGTGGTCTATTGGTTTAGATAGAATTGGAGGTTTCTCCAAGTGTCTGAGCAAATTCTGAAACGCTTCTACGCAGTCAGGTGTCCATTTAAAGTGGCGTTTTCCTCGCTTTATTAATTCGAAGAATGGGATGCACTTATCCGTAGCCCTGGAGATGAATCTGCTTAGTGCGGCCACTTTTCCGGCAAGGCTTTGCACATCCCTGATTTGCCTAGGTTCCTGAATGTTCCTGATTGCCGTGATCTGGTCCGGATTAATCTCGATACCGCGCGAACTGACAATGAATCCTAAGAATTTTCTAGAAGCAACACCGAATGAACATTTGGTAGGATTGAGTTTCATCCCATACTTTCGAAGAATGCCGAACATCTCTGCCAAGTCAGTAGTGTGTTGAAAGGATTGCTTGGATTTAACCAACATATCGTCGACGTATACTTCCATTGTTTTCCCAATTTGGTTATAAAACATTCTGTTGACCAAACGTTGATACGTAGCGCCTGCATTCTTCAAACCAAAGGGCATTACTACGTAACAATATAATCCCAGATCAGTGATAAAGCTAGTATGCTCTTGGTCCGGAACATGCATCGGAATTTGGTTGTATCCTGAATAAGCATCCATGAATGAGAGAAGCTCGTGACCTGCCGTCGAGTCTACCAACTGGTCAATTCGAGGTAATGGGAAACTATCTTTGGGACAAGCTTTGTTTAGATCCGAGAAGTCGATACATGTTCGCCACTTCCCGTTGGCCTTCTTTACCAGGACTGGATTCGAAATCCAGTCTGGGTAAGTTGAATCTCTGATAAACCCATTACTCTTTAGCTTTCCAACCTCTTCTGTCAAGGCAGCGGACCTCTCTGGGCCCAGCATTCGCCTTTTTTGCTTTACTGGAGGATGTTTGGGGTTAATGCTCAAAGAATGGCTCATGGTTGATGGGGATATCCCGCACATATCCGCGTGGGTCCAAGCGAATACATCCAAGTTGTTCTTTAAGAAAGTCGTCAATTCTTCGGCAAGAGTCGGACTTAACTGGGATCCAATCTTAAGGACCTTCTCCGGGTCACTGTCATCGATTGGCACATCCACAGTTGCTTCGTTGGGAGTTGCCGTTCTGCCCCCGGGTTCTTGATCCTCTCTGGGATCTATATCCTCGGGCATCACTCTAGGCAACTCTCCAACAATTATCCTCTTTGGTTGCTATAAGGTTTCCGCCCCCAAAGGGGGAGGAGTGCCTTTAGTTTCGATATCCCCGCCGTTGCGAAGCAACTTTAATTCGGCAACATAACACGCTCGCGCAACAACTTGATCCCCTCTGACGATACCAATGCCAGCTTCTGTGGGGAACTTCAATAGCAAGCACCAGGGGGCTATACAGGCTCTGAATTTTGCGAGGGCCGGTCGGCCCAAGAAGGCATTGTATGGTGATTCGACATCCAAAACCACAAAGGGAAGGATTCTCACTCTCTGGCGTTCTCCTTCCCCAAGTGTAACTGGCAATTCTACATAACCCATAGGTGCGGTGGATGCTCCGTTGAATCCACGAATCCATCCTTGGCAGGGCTTCAAGTCTTTTATCTCAAGATTCATCTGGTCAAAGGCCTTTTTGAAAAGAATATTAACGGAACTCCCGTTGTCCACCAGAACCTTATGAACAGTGGCTGGCCCAATGGGTATCGTAATTACAAGTGGATCTTCAGTTGGAGCATGGACTCCGATGCTTTCTCGTTCTCGGAAAATAACGTCATCAGTCATCATCTTCTGCTGCTTCACCGGGACACTGTCCTCGGGGTTGCTACATTCCCCCACTTCGAGGTGTTGTTTGGCTGCGTTGACATATCGATCTAAAGCTTTGGAACTGTGCCCAGCAAGGTAAAGTCCACCGATCACGGTGTTGATTACAATATTCTTTTCCTTTTGCTGAGCAGTTGGCCTAGCAGCAAGTTGATTTTGATTCTGATTCGGGGCCTGCACTGCTTGCCCCCTGTCCCTAGGCGTTACTCTGTATTCGTCTAGTTTCCCTTCTCGAAGCAGCCTTTCGACTACGTCCCTCAGGTGACGGCATTCATTTGTCGAATGGCCGTGGATTTGATGAAAGAGACAAAACTTCCCTGTCTCACGCTCTTTTTCTGTCGACTCTCTAGGAGGTGGCCTCTTATTCTGGAGGACTTCATACGCATCCATGAAGATATTTTCCAGAGTATCATTTATGGGTGTATAACTTTCAAAGGCCCTGGGACGAGCCCTTCTCTGGGAGTCGTTCCCTCGACCCCTCTTCCGGTTGTTGCCGTTAGCATTGTTATTGTTGTTACCTGGTCGGCGACCACCCTGGTTCTGATTTCCAACGTTAACCTCAACTTTCCCCGAGCTGTCTCCAGTCTGTTTGATGGCGACATTGCTCTGAACTTCTTCCTTATCAGTTGTTTTAAGCTTTCGGTTTGCGTATACCTCCTCCCGGCGTAGATGTACATTGGCTTTCTCATAGAATAACTCTCTGGTGTGGGGTGGTTTGCCTGCCAAGTACCTCCCAAATTCAGTGTCCTTGTCCACTCCATCAATTAGTGCTGCAACAATGGTCGGCTCATGAGGATCTTTAACCTCAGTGGCGGCCAAATTGAAACGATCCAGGTACATCTTTAGACTTTCACCTGGTCGCTGTTTGACAAGGAATAGATCGATCATGCTTTTCGTCTTCTGTGCGTAGATACGGAATTGCTCTACGAACTTCTCGCTTAGTTCCCTGAAGCTAGAAATCGATCTCGCCTGCAGGCGAGTAAACCATAGCAAAGCCACGTCCTCCAGGAATATGGGAAACGCTTTACACTTAACCGCGTCAGAAGCGGCGGCAGCAGTCATCGACCAAGAGTATCTCATTAGGTGCTGAACAGGATCAGATCTTCCTGCATATCGGTTCATTTGTGGCATGTTGAAACGCCTTGGAAAAGTTGCATCCAAAATATCGTCAGTAAAAGGGGTATGACTGCGGTCAATCCCCCAATCTTCGTTCCGCTGTCCACGGCTGTCGGCCAAAATCTGGTGAACCATGGTTGCAACGTTCGCACTAGTCAAAGGAGGTTCAGAGTCGGTGCCTCTGGTCCGACGAGGTTCTCTGATCTCTCCTCGGGAAGTAGCCACAAAATCCGGGGCTCGGACGGGGCTTCGCTGCCCCCTGCTATCATGAGTATGCGTACGGCGACGAGGCTGAGGTGGTCTGTCATGCACCGGACTGTTCACACCTCGAGTCCTGAGGGTCGTTGCTTGACCATCCATATTACGGTTTGTGGGTCTTGCCCCTAGTTCTTCCTCTTCTTGTGAGGGCAAGGTCCCGAACCGAAGCTGTTCTATGTTTTCGGCTCTTTCATACGGTCGCCGCGGAGGTCTCGGCGATTCTTCAAATGAAGAGGAATATGCTGGGGTGAGTGGACGAACCGGCGATGTTCTTTGCCATGTTAGCTCATCAAGTCTTCTATCCATAGCCGTCAGGTTTTGCCGTAGGATAGAACTTTCCTGCCTTTGGGCGGCCAACTCATCAAATAACCTATCCCACATTTCGACGAAGCGAGAGAGATCCCCCTCAGTGACAGGAGCGGCAGGATCATAGTGGTCATCACCACTCTCTCTTATGCGCAAAGAGCTTGAACCGGGTCGAGCAGAGGTTCCAGGACGATAGGAGTGGGTCATAGGTTCTTTTCCAGGTCGAGTTGTGTTCTGACCATCAGTTCGGGTAGCTGCGGTTCGTGGAGGGCGGTTCGCTGCGCCCCCCTGAGATCGACTCGTGGTCGTGGTGCGCGGAGGCTGCGAGGTGTTGCCCCGGGATCGAGTAACAACCCCTTCAGTAGCACGGATCGTCTCGTTCTCATCGACTCGGAACGAGGCGTCTTCGTCGGATCGGATCGCCTCCTGCGCTCCACGATCCAGAGTCTCTTCGTTGCCCAGTTCGTGTACACTCTCCTCAATCGTTTCGTTGGTCTGCGAAACTTTAGATCTTTTTCCAGCCATGATATCCGAATCGCTGGAATCTTCGAGAAAACGAATGACGAAACTTTAAGACTGAGTTTCTCAGTGAAAGCACCAAAAATGTTAGATCGAAATTTGGACCTAACACCCAAATTGTTGTAAAAAGTAGAGAATTCTAAATGAGGAACAAGGAAAAAGAAAATAACACTCAGAATTTATAGTGGTTCGGCGTTAACGAGCCTACGTCCACTTTATATCTTATTGATTATGCTTTAAAAGCTAGTACAACAGTGATTTCTCTTAGTATTTCAGTGGTTTGACAACAATGGCGGATTCAGTACTCACTATTGCCAAAAAGATCCCGAAAAATGCCAAGCTCTGGGCTATTTATAGCTGATTTTGTCAGGCGGATCGCGGACACGTGGCACGAATCCCGAGATCATCGGATTGCATCGCCACCATTGAAGAAACAGTCAAACTAGCCGTTGTGAACAGGTGTCGTGACTTGCTTGAAAATCGGATCGTGCAGATGGGGAGAATTGGTCCAGATGACGGTTAGGAGCACGTGTCGTCAGATCCGTGCGATTCGGATCGCTGAAGACCAGCTCGTGGTTGAACGGGTCAGAGGGTTCGGTTCGTACCAAGGGATCGGATCGCCTGGAGGTGCCGTTCGTTGACGAGATGGGAGCGATCCGTTCCTGGGCGAGTCGATAGAGCGCGATCCATTCCTGGGCGAGACAATGGCGTGCGATCCATTCCTGGGCGAGACGATGGCGTGCGATCCATTCTTCCAATTTCTTGGGGGACTTGGTTTCCTGGTTTCCTTTTATGAATGATCCTGGATGGCTTGGTCAAAAAGCGAGCCAACATATAATTTCCACAACATCAATCAAAATCACTACATCTAAACAATTCAATGTGATATCGGTTTACTAGTCATTAGATATGAGGGTCTTAAATAGAAATTAAATTCTAATTGTACACTTTATATCAACAATTAAATTAAATTTTACATTTTATGCAAATTTAACATAAATAATAAATTTAATAAATCAAACAGCAACCAAAACAATCATATCATAACATGAATTTAATTTAACTAACAATCAAATGTTTTAGTTAGGTGTGTGTGGGTTTAATCACTCACCTTTGGTTCTGAATGCGTTTTGAAATCCAAAACAGACCCAAATTTTAACTGTCTCAAAAACTGTCCAAACTAGTGTCATTGCGAAGAGCTCGTCGGTATGATTCCAATGCAATAAACCGCATGTCAATTGGAGCTTGTATGAAAAAGTTATACATGTTTATACATTTGCAATTCAATTAAAAACAAAATAAATAAAACAATCCTCACCACTACATCATTGCCATGTTGTCATCTCCTACCTTCTCCCCAACGTGAAAAACACGAACAACCTGCACAACCAAACCCACCGTTACCGATCCTTTCAACATCCCTATCTCCCTCAACATTCCATGAAATCGTGAACCGACAGATTCGTCGATCATCTCTTCGCAAGCTCTTCTAACTTGTCACCACCTTGTCAGGCTCGGCCATCACTTGAAGATCGCGTCTTTCCCTTCCTCACGCAAGGCAGTAGGATGGTGCATTCTTTCTTTTTTTAAGGAATCTCGCAAAATTTTGTTGTCAGTCGCCAAATCCCGTCATGAACTAATATACAATCACCATTTCGTGAATAAGTCATATACATACCACAAATCATAACTCTAGCACCTATATTTTATTGCTGTGAAATTTATTCACCTAGCAAAAGTGATAGTTCCCTTCAACTAGTATATGATGATGAAGATCTTTCTCTCACAAACTCATGGATACAAGCTTGGACAATTTTTTTTCTTTTCTAAATGATTTGATTTTTGATTTAAGAAAGAACAAAAGCTTCCTTTTGTATTTGCAAAGAGCAATGGAACGGTAGAGATTTGAAATGAATTATGGTTAGTGATTAGGATGATTAATAAGCAAATTTTCAATGCTTAATTAATTAGATACCATATTCAATGCTTCATTTATTCATCTATAAGGGTGTTGTTATTGACACTCCAATTATTGTTAAGGGGAGGTCAAATTTTAAAAACACTCCAATCATACAAGAAATGTTAAGGGGGTCACGTACTTAATTTTTTATGTTCTCTTCTTACCCTTACCATCTTAAATCACAATTAATCTCAAAAGCAAAAAAAAAAAAAGAGAGAGAGAAACTTTAAATTGTTTACAAACAAAAAAAAACGATTTTTTAGGAAGAAATAATGGTGTAAAAGATGAACGTTGCCCTGAAAACTATAAGGGTTAGGGTTTTTGTTATGTCAATCTTGACAGCCAAACTTGTTAGTGTCAAATTTTATTCGGTGGAAGATGGTTGTTTATTTCTTCGATTTGTCATTGCTGAAATAGGTGAATTGCTGCATAACGACATGAACAACATAGGTCTGTCATATTATATATTTTTGTTTGACATTGTTAATCATTTTTGAAATTTGTATTCGTTGTCGGGTTTTCAAAGTGGAGAAAATATGGTGTATCGAAAAATTCAACGGTGGGATAATGTATAAAAAAATTGTTCGATATATGTATATCGATTTTCTATGAATGATATATTTTCATTTGATCCGATGCATATCGACAAATGAAATTAATAATAATTTGGTATAAAAATCTGATGCAGTTCGACTAATATAACGTATAATTTTTTTATATTAACAACTAAAAAAGAGATTATTGCAAAGAGGGCTAATTTGGTAAAATAAACTTTATTTGTTAAGGGAGGTGCTCTCTGCATTGGTACTCCCCTTAACAGATTCTTTCTTTTTAAAGAATTGACCTCCCATTAACAATAGTTGGAGTGTCAATAACAATCCCCATCAATAACTCAATTTCCAATTGACATAAATCTGATCCTAATACAAAATAGGGTTTATATTTGGTTATATTTATCAATTACATAATAAAATATCAATTTAAGTTATTCAACAAATTTTAGTTGAACGTTTCTTTTTTTTATGTATTCAATTCATTTTAAATGTTAACAATTTGCCATAAATTCCCAATTCATATAATTATCTTTAATTAAATTTCAAAAACTAATCAACTTTATTTACATCAAAATAAGTTTAATTTTAATTTAGTAAATAAAATTTTATTTTAATTATCAATTACATCAATCAATCTCATTAAATTTATAAATATTAAATTCCAACATTCACTGTTAATCAATGTAAAAAATCACAAGTTTATTTGCAATCTATATCAGTCACTACCTGTCAAAATAAGATGGATTAAATTACCTAAGCAATATACCTGAATTTCTACCAAACCATTTTTACAATAGATCATTAAAGTATCAGCATAAGTTTAATACCAAATATAAAAAAATTAATTCTTATCCAAACTAGGACTTATATTAATTATACGGGTAATTTACATATACCATAAATTCTCTTCAAATATTTTTCAGCAAATTAAATTAAGCAATTAAATTTAAAATAATTAATGCATTTTATGCCTTAATTAACTTGCTATCAATTCCTAAATACATTCTAAACAGTTTAAACCACTTCTTCCAAACAAACATTTAATCTCAATTTGATTACAAAACATGTTAATTTTACACAAATCAAAATAAAATTCAACTAACTTTGCAAATCGATTTTATTTGTATTTAATTCCAACATTGATTTTTTTTCCTATTCAATTGAATTTCAACTATAAATTCTTTAACTCAATTCCATTCATATTCTTTAAGATTTCAAATTTCAATGTTAATTACTACAACAAAATCAAAGTTAAGTTTACAATCAACGCAATTTATTATCATTATTATAAGTTGAAATTCAGTACCTAATTCTCTCACACATCAAAACTTATATAATTAAATCAGTAAGTTTTAGTTATAACAAAATATATATTTAAAAGTCATATTAAATTAAGTAATTTAAATTATCGAAAAATATGGGTTGTTACAGGAAATTGATCGGGTTTCCTCCTTATTTATAGTTGGTCCAATCTCTTCCGAATAGTTGCGTCCGTACCACTTCATACAGTTGTGTCCGTACTTTTCGTTGTTGCCGTTCCCCGAACCTGCTTGCTGTCATTCGCATACCTAGTCGCATCCGTTGCACCTTACGTTGCCACACCTTTTTGTTCAGCAATGGTATACCAAAAGACGCACCTACTTTGTCAAAGGTCGCTCTTGTTCATTTAACGTGTTGCACACGTATGGCAAAAAATAAAACTGCGCGCTTGAATTCTGGTAATGGGTCGTATCGGTTCATTGTGCGCCCACCTGCTTGTAGAAGTCATGTCTCTTCAGGTCCACACCCGCTTCTATCCGAATTCAAGGTACGACCTAGTTTCTGTCCGAAGCCTGAAACCGTTAAAAAATGGCCTAGCAAAAATAATGTCATATTAGACCCGAACCTAACTCGATTCGGTTTGGTCAGACGGACGACGGCGGCGGCGCGTGCGTGTGTGGTGGTGAAGCATGACTTCCCTCCTCACAACATAACAAACATCTGGGTGTTGTTACAACCTATATTTTATGACTATTTAAATTATTAAATTTAATATGATTTTTGAATATTTTATGGTTTTAAATAAAATTTGATGATTTAACTGTGAAATTCTATGATGAAAACTTAATTGAATGGTTTAAGTAATGAATTTTAACTAGTTATAACAATAATGAACTTGCACTGATTGTGAACATAACTATGATTTTGGTTTGTATCATTAGATATTGGAACTTGAATTTAATATTATAATATTTGAATTAAATTGAATAATAAATTTATAATTATATTTTGTGGTCTTATTGTGAGAATTTATAGTGTGAACTTTATATAATTGTTTAAATATTGAAATTCAATCAATTATGACAATTGTTACTTGTATTGATTGCAAATAAGTTATGAATTAGTTTTATTGATGAACATTGAAAGTTGAAACTTAGTATTTTAATGAAATTATTTAATCTTCTATTACCTGTAATATAAAAAGTAAAATAGATAGAATGCAGGGTTGGATGATTTCCTTTTTTACTATATATCTGATGATGATATATCTGATGTGTCTTCCCGAGAAGCCGCCTCGCAATATCGACTATCAAGTAAATCTATCAAAATACAGGGAATGATTTTTTTTCTCCTTTGCATTATCGCTGCTTAGAATACAACCGTTCCAGCTCATCTTCCCCAAATCGGTAACCTAAATTTTTTTTTTCTCCATTTAATTATTCCTTGCATTTCCAAGTTGATCCACTGTTTTTATCACAACTAAACTTTAAATCAATGAAAAGTTTGTTATGTATTTCTACAGAAACCGCGCTTTCCTTCCGACATCGATTCCATATCCTCCTCTCAAGATACTTCAACGACCAATTCTAATTATGTTGTTTATCCATCAGATCCTCTATCGGTATCTTCTATTCCTTACTTTGATTAGAATCTTGCCAAATTCGTTATTAATTCTCATATATGTATTCACTTCACTTTCTTGTAATTTCTGTATATTGGGATTTGGGGGATTGTATGATGGCAATATTTAATATAAGATTTATTTTGTAATTTCCTCACATTTTTGACTCAAAACTGAAAGAATGAGTAATTCAGAATAACGTACCCTCGTGTTTTCACATAACACCTGAAATTTAACTAAAATTAGTACAGTATTATACCATCCTGTATGATGAATGTTGTAACAACCAAAACCCCTTTGCAACATTAATTAGCAAGAAATTTTATGCCTATTGTGTTGAAACTGAAAAAGGATATCTATTGCCACCACCAATTTTTCCAGAGATGATCAGAACAGGTCCAGTCATCAGGCAAACTGCTGGTCGAGGTCTGGAGGCTATCAGAATAAACGTTGTGATGATCCATGGCCAGTGGAAGTCGGTAGAGGAGTTTGTCAGTTTGTATTTAGCGTGCATGTTTTTTCATGTACACTTGCTCTTTTTGATTTGTACTTAGGCCTGTTTGTATTGAGGTGCTTTGGCCCACTAGCAGCAGTGTTCAGCCATGTATAAATAAGTCCACATCAAGTCACTTCTGTATGGATGAAAAGTGATCAAATTCTAGAGAAATTATGTCCTAGTTTGTAGTTGTTATTTCCATTTCAAGTAATTACTTTCAATACCTTAGTTAGTTACATTAGTTTACAATTTCCTGTAGCTTTCATAGCCTTAGTTTGTTAGTTGTAGCTTTAGTTCTTACCAGTAATTAGTTTCCAGAAGTTCAAGAAAACTATGGCTATGGCCGCGACAGCAAGATTACCGTATCAATTGATATCAGAGCCTTCGACTGGGTTAACCTTCGACAACCAGTCTGATCCTCACTTCAGCTATGCATCTCGACCACCACTTCATGTGAATCAGCCTCTACTTCCACCCCCACCGACAAAACACTATCAAGATCCATATGCTCATTATCCGTACCCGACACCCCTTATGCCAACATATCCACCATCAGATCCTAGTCTCACCACCAACCACCACACATATCAAGATGCAACTTGGACAAGGCAAGAGGGAAACACCACTGTTGTATCTCAACAGCCATCGCCTGTGTTTTGCCAAGATTACTACTCATCCAACCTTTATGCTGCCTCCACTACGCAGCATATCCTCCTCCCAATCCAAGAACTGAAAAAAATGCAGCAAGAACCACCTTGCCACACTCCACTGTCCTCTCTTTTGCTCCAAGAACCACTACATATGTTCAAGAAAATCCAAATGGTGCTTATCCAGTTCAAATGGCGCTTCCAACCACCATACAAAACCCACCAACTAGGCATCATGACACACAAAATTCGCTGCCCTGTTACAGAGAACAGGTAGCACCTCCAAAAAATGTTATACATCCACCAAGAAATGATATCCACATCCAAGAAGCTCCGCCGCCTTCAAAAACGGCTACAAATGCATCAAGAACTCATCGGAAACTCCAAGGTCTTCCTCAAGAACACCCACAAGTGCCACCGAGTAGTTCAAGAAACTCTTCTCCAAGACAAGAAACTGCTGCAAACAATATCAAATCAGCATCAAGATTGATATCGGATTTGGAGCATTCGATTGAATGCTTAGAATCCATGGAGTTAAACGAGACAATGATGGCGATTAAATCTATTAACAAAAAGATCGCTGTGGGTATTACTTCCCTTCAAGATAGATCGCTAGCAGCGGAATTTTCAAGGATGGAGAAGGAGAGACTCGCCAAGCTTCCTCACAAAGTTTGGGGAATTTGTCTTGAATTGACAAAACGATATCCTACGGGTTTTGATTCGGAGCTAAATGAATTTGGGCTTATCGCTATTTTCTTAGATGAAGTAATAAAGAGCTGTTGTGTTGCTGTGCCTACCACCAAAAATTCTTCCCAACATGTTAAAAAGTCTCATAAAACTAATGTCAATTCTGGTGCAAACCCTAAAGATTCCAAGTTAGAAGCGTTGGCCAGCAATGAATCATTACAGGAAGAAAGGCATTCGAAAAATAATAGGGTTCATGATATGTCTGGTTGTGAATTAAAAATTGAAAAAGCTGTTGTTGAACAAGGGTGCTTTGACGATTCACCTTGAAGCAACTGAATTTTATAATAATGCTGACATTGAGTGTGAAGAAAAAAATGTGGAAGGGGAAATACCATCAGACGTTGCACTGCTTATTGTTGAAAATGATGAATATTTCGCAGGCGGTTTTCAAAAATGTGCACCAAAAAATACAAGCTTTGAAGTGGCTGAGAAGACACTTGCCGATAATTCACAGGACGAATTTACTCAACTAGTAAGGACTAATCACAAATTAGATGACATGATTATGATGAGATCAGGCGATACCATGAAGGATGTAAGCAAATGTTGCTTGATGATTGAGGCTGCTAACACAGTCTGCATTAATGAAGGCAATGGGACATTCTTTGCTACCAAGGCAATCATTTTCTATGAGAATCCGTATAAGCCACCATGGCCACCCCCTTTGCCACTGCTCGACCTTGGGGACAAGGTCGTTTTTGAAGAGGGGAGAAGCTATAACAACCAAAACCCCATTGCAACGTTAATTAGCAAGAAATTTTATGCCTATTGTGTTAAAACTGAAAAGGGTATCTGTTGCCACCACCAATTTCGCCAGAGATGATTAGAACAGTTCCAGTCATCAGGCAAGTTGTTGGTCGAGGTCTGGAGGCTATCAGAATCAACGCTGTGATGATCCATGGCCAGTGGAAGTCGGTAGAGGAGTGTGTCAGTTTGTATTCAGCATGCATGTTTTTTCATGTACACTTGCTCTTTTTGATTTGTACTTGGTCCTGTTTGTATTGACGTGCTTTGGCCCATTAGCTGCAGTGTTCAGCCATGTATAAATAAGTGCACATCAGGTCACTTCTATATGGATGAAAAGTGATCAAATTCTAGAGAAATTCTATCCTAGTTTGTAGCTGTTATTTCCATTTCAAGTAGTTACTTTCAGTACCTTAGTTAGTTACATTAGTTTACAATTTCCTGTAGCTTTCATAGCCTTAGTTTTTTAGCTGTAGCTTTAGTTCTTACCAGTAATTAGTTTCCAGAAGTTCAAGAAAACTATGGCCATGGCCACGATAGCAAGATTACCGTATCAAATGTTATGAAGATTTTAGTAAATAGTTAGGAAGATAAAATATCAGATGATATTTTTCAAATTATTAATACTTATTTTCTTTACATAAAGGCATTGCTAGGTGGTACTGGAAGAAAGGATTTTCATGTGTATATGTTAAGCAGTAAAATAGCTAGAGATGAATTTCGGTTTCAGTTGATCTTATAAATGCTTATGATTAATTTTTCGGAAAGTAACCGCAGTATACGTTAGCACCTAATTATGTCATTAATATTATTGTTGGAAACCATAAAAAGTATATTTACTAAATACATTTAGAGAACAAACCTAAAATATGCACATTTTTTGAGGTAACAGAAACTGTTACCTACTTAAAATGTGCACATTTTGTGATCAACTCGATTTATAACCTGCATATTTTTAATTAAAGTTCATATTTTTTTCGACAACCAAACATTAACTTGAGGGGAAGAAAAAAGGCACTTTTAATTTAAGTACACTGATTTCCCAAACATTTGTGCTAAATGTATTTTCGCTAAATGTATTTTCTTGATTCTTCGTTTTGTTTCATATCCAAGCATTTATACTCCTACCTAACCATTCGATGATGATTTATTTCTAGAATTGGAAGTATGATGTCATAAGCTTTGGTATAAAGTGATAAGCAAATAAAATTGTAAGTGTGTAATCAGCTTATTTAATACATACTCATATTCACATACATGGTAAAATAATGGAAATATTATACTATTTACGAAGAACTGTGAAATTTGATCATTGTATCATTTTGTCATTA
>JASFAX010007370.1:0-25532 GCA_030737875.1 Allium sativum
TGACTGATATTGATTGGGAAGATAAATTTTACACATCGCCCAACTGCACGAATAAAACCAGTGTTTGATTGTTTGAAACCCCACACAGGTATTGGGATAATATTGGACATACACTAATCCCAATATTTAGTTGTATGTCGATCGATTGATTGACAGGCTGTTATAAGCGTTAAATATTTATATTTGATGCTTATGCAGTGTAGAATGCACTTTGGATGATGGTTGAAAGTGTTTGATTATAGTTGTGTACGTATGTGTATGAAATCCATATAATCACATTATATGGTAATTGACTGTGTCTGATTCCAGTTCAGAAAGAATAAATATTTTGAAATAACGTTTATTTTAAAATAACGAAAATTTTCAAATAATATTCAGAAAAGAATCAAAATTTGATTTTGATGTCCGATTTGGGATAGACACGAATATATTTAAATATATAAAGCCGTTTAGATTAGATTGACGCTAGTTTGACGTGAACGATATTTATATCGATTTTATTCAGTTTTATAATGAATATCGAAAAGGAATTGGATTCAAAATCTAATGGTTTGAAAATAATATCATTTATATATCGATGATATGGAATATTCAATTTTGATTTGAAATTGAATATGAGGTTGAAATCGTTTTGAAAACGAATTTAAAACGATTTATAAAATACGTTTTGAAAGGGAATCGAAGAAATATATATAATATATTATATATATATATATATATATATATATATATATAATGGCCTGAATGGAACGCGCCGCGCTGCGGTAGTTCGCAAATTTCGACCATTAACTTCGAACGGACATTACGGGAGATTCGACCTTCGGATTCTCCTAAAACCAGAACCGTTGGGTTCGTATCGAAAAGAGATTTCTAACGAATATTAGACATTTGAATTATAACGGTTGGATTTGGAATTATGTCCAAATAAATTTGGAAAAGGTTGCTGTAAGTGCAGTTCGATGGCCGTTAATGGAAATCGACTGTTCGGGCCTTGATAAAATTATTAAAAATATTAATAATTGGTGAAAAATCATAAGAAATAATTTGGAAAGAATTGTGATGAAAAACTCCATATTTGAAAAGATAAAAATAAATTTTTATTGAAATGAACTAGTTTTGAACTAGAATTATAATCCATTTATTTTTTAAAAATAAATAAATTGGATTTGAAATGGTTTTAAAAATAACCAGAATTTCCAATATATAAATTGGAATGGATTTGAATCGAAATTGTCTTCGAAGTATTTCAATGTTGGATTTTGTGATTATACATATATTGTTATGGAAATTTGAAAGATATATTTATATCGTTATTTCCAATACGATATTTGTTGGTCGTAGAATTTGATATTGAATATAAGCCGATATATTTTCTATTTAGGGCCTTGTATTTAATATCAAATGGAATTTGGGTTTTTCGTGAATGGTGTCTTCATTAACATTGTTCTTAAACCCCGCTGAGAAAAAGATTAAATCTTTTTATTTAGATTTAGTGAAGTATACCAATTAAATAATATTTAATTGGAATTGAATTTTGGGTTTATCATGAACGGTGATTTAAATAACACCTGATCTTTAACCCGATAATTAATGGAATGTGGATTGGGTTTATCGTGAACTGTGTTTTAACGACATTCCTTCTTTAACCCGATTTACAGTGAAATGAGATTTGGAATTTATAAATCTTTTTGTTAAGATTTAAAGGAAATTTTCCAAAGTAAAGTTTTCCGATTTAATAAAAATAAATTGGAATGGAATGGAATTCGATTGGGTAATAATCGAAGTGAATTTCTTTGGAGAAAGACTTATAATATATATGGAATTTAAAAGGCTTTGCCGTTATTACATTTATATTATTAGTCGGATATGGAAGTTTATATCGATTATATATATTGATCTGTTTTATGTGAAAATTCCATTGTTAATGGAATGTGTTGTGGATTTATCGTGGACCGTGTTTCAAATGACATTTGTTCTTTAACCTAGTTAAAGACAAGATTTATTTCCTAGATTTGAATAATCATTAAGTTATGATTTTTGGAAATTAAAACTGAATTAGAGTTTTAGTGAATCTTTATATAGATTGAAAGGTGAATTTGAAAACTAAAATTATCAAATTCAAGAAATGATCGAGAATGGAGTATCACCAGTTTTGCTCCAGGCGATAGTTAAATCTTTAATTAGATTTGAACATGAAATGGTAATTAAATTTACCGATAAAACTGTGGTGTTAGATATGAAGTATTACCAGTTTTACTACATAGGATGAATAGGTTGGGGTTGGGAAATTAAAACAAATGATTACTTGGGTAAGGTTCGTTAATCCCGACTAGTTTGGATAAACCATAATTTGGTTTGAATTGATATTCAAAGGAAGATTAAAGAATAAATTTAAAGAATTTATCTTTAATAAAATTAATGGGAACCTTTCCCAAAGTATATGAATATTTGGATAAAGAAATATTCTGGATTGGAATGAGGCGTATGTTGGGTTTTTATAGCACTTGTTTATTTTATACGCGAGTTATTCAGAAAGACTGGGTTTATCCCATTCTGAATAACTGATTTGATGATATGTCGAGGATGAAGACGGTGGTCGAAGACCGGAGGTCTTCACATCGTTTGGATAATTACTGATGATCTTGATTGGGCTGTACACCCAAGAGGAGGGAATCGGTTGGTGATCGTCCATACGTGCTTCGAGATCGATGGATATGCGAGGAATAAGCTTCCTTCGATTTCGTTCAGACCCAGAACGGACTTGTAAATGGATGTTTGTCTGACATCGGATTTCATTCTATGTGATTGATGTACATCGGTTGCATAGCATGAATTGCCTGTGTGGCATGCTGAGATGCAAAGGATCAAGGCTTCTGTTGAAAAACAGAGTCTTGTGGTTGATGATCAAAACACGGCCTTTGTAGAGTAGCTTTGTGTAGCGTTAATTCGCGAGCCTCACACCCCGGTGCGAACCAGAAACGAAAGAAGGACATCAGGGAGGACATGCATTTCCTTCTAGCTAGGAGTGGTGTTTTGGGTTTTACACGCCCGGACATTTTACTTATGTAGATGATGGATAGCGAGGCGCCTCGGTTAGATCAGACGATCCGAATCCGATGGTTTGGTCGGTATATGACCAGCTTATGCCCCATAGGGTAGGGGAATGCAGTGTCCAGGGTTTAAGTTTAATCCACATCGAGTGGACCGGCCCTGACGATCCAAAGGCTTGACAGAGTACTTGCCTGAGGGGCAGGCTAGAGCGTCTCGAAGCGGTGAGGACGATCCTTTGCCTCGGTTCACAGATGGAAATCCAACTTCCAATATGTGACATTTGCGGTTATGATTGTAGAGCCTAGTATTCGTGACATAATATATGGTACCCATGCCATCTAGGATTGATACATTTATACTTGAAGTTGTTTTATACACTATGCACTTATAATAGTATCAAATGATTTGTTTTAACGTACCAAGCATTTTTGGCTATTATAAGGGAAAACCCTATCCGCCGGCTTGCGTTGCATTGTGTGATGGGACCTGGGTCTTATAGTAGCTTCATTTTTCCAAAAAGCATTGCGGTGTTTTGTTATATGCACTGGTATTCTTGGGAGGAAACCCGTTCCGTGTTATACGGCGTGGTCCCTTGATATATCTATTTTAAGTAATCTTTTAAATAACTGTTTTAGTTCTCATACTAGTCACATAACTGACCTGGACTTTATTGTTTTAACCTAAACTCTGGATGCCCTATTTTCCGCATGGGCAGCTAGTAGTTTTGATTTTGCAGATTTATATTCACAAGATCCTGGTTTACAGCTGGAACGATACTCGGAAAGCTCTGTATCCGCGTATTACTTTCAGTTGTGTTTTGTATTATTTTCCGCTGCTATGTAATGTATTTTAATCTCTGATATTTATCGAATGTATAATATTTATTTATACTCTGTTATATTCCTGTATTCTGATGAATTGTTGTAATAAGCAATGAAATGTTCTTCTGTTTATGTTCTGATTCGTCTTGTCCTCAAAGTCAATCTGGGCTTCCCTTAACGGGGAGGTTCGGGTCCTTACACCATCCTAACTTCTCCTGGAATCAAAATAATTCAAATACGAACTTGGTTTGACCCCCTTTTCAACCATTTCCGAATAATCCTTCAAATCCTCCCTTTCAACAAAACCAATTGCAAAATTTTGCGCCACCTTCTCAAAATCACGAGTCAATCGATCGCTAAACTCGTTATGCAAATGAGCCAGTTAGCCACTTCTGCAAGTGAACGGAAAAGAGGCACTTTCCTGAGTCAACCCATTCCAAACCCCAAGAATCAAAACACATGCTCGAATCAAGCTCACGTCATTCAAGATAACAATTTGACTCAATTGAATGTTGTTACCACTTTACGATCCGCTAAGCAAATCGATAATCAAGTTGTAAATCTAAATAACTTACCGGATGTTCCTATCAACTCTTCCAAAACCATAGATAATCCTGATCCAAATGATGAGTCTAACCTTGATCCTAATTCTAAGTCCAACTCTTCTCCAACTCAAGTGTAACAACCCGGATATTCTGAACCAATTTAAATTTTTTTATTTTAGTAAATTTAATGGATTTTAATATTTAAAATAATTTATTTTAAATAATAACGACTAAAAATTTATTTTAAATCGAGTTTAGAACATATAAATTTATTTTAATTATATAACGAGCCTGAAAAGGCGCGGTAGTCTGAAAATTCGATTTCAAATTTCAATTGAGTGTACAAGATTCAAAATAAATTGGATTTCAGCAAAACAAGAAATATTTGAATCTGTTCAAAAATATATTTCCAACGAATGTGAAAAATCCAGATTTCACAGCAGGAATTGAAAGTTATGCCCAGTTTAAAATTCGGAATAGTCGCTATGGAATATATATATATATTTTAATATAATATATAGCCATTTTACAAACGACCTCCATTTTCAATGAAACCACTTTTATTGGATCCGGAATGTCAAATTATTGCTAGATTCCAACTTAAATAATTTTTGGAATTAATATATGAGCGCAGTAAATGTAAATGTGTTTGGTAATTTAAATTTGAATTTAATCGACTAGAAAATGTCCGTTTTTCAAATGGTCTCCAAATTCGACGAAATTAATTTGGTTAGGACCGTATCGTCAAAACAAAGCTAGAAATAATTTTTCTGGAATTTTTGAAGTCAGTATGTGGCCCTGGTAAATTAAAATGTACGTTCAAATGTAATATAAATTGATTTAAATTTTAATTTAAAGAAAAACCTATTGAAACAACCGAATTGGCTTACGAAACATATCCCATTATGTCCGAAATGGGGGTATTTAGCTAGGGGCGATAGTCATTAGGATTCGTTTGGAGTTCGAGGTGCTAAGCTAGTATTATTGGAATTAAACTGAATTAATTTAATAAAATAATTATAGAAATACTATAAATATGCACCATATTCTGAATTTTTCCTAAACCCTAAACATAGCCTCCGCTTTACTTCTTCAATGGTTGAAATCATCCCAAAACAATATGTTAATTTCTCCCCTCCTGTTCAGAACTAGATTATGGTTCTTAAGCAAAAATCGAAGAGGAAATCATGATCTTTCGATCCATACGGAGATGATCTGATTTCGTTTATTGTAACGACCCGGATTTTCAACGACTTTGGTTATCGACATAAGCTCGATGTCGATAACCAAAACATCGAAAAATCCTGGTAATTAGTGAAAGAAATTAGGGGGTGAGGAAAGATAAGATAGAAAATTAGAATAGAAGAAGAAGAAGAACACAACATCAGAGTAACACGAATCTCACAGCGGAACGAATAAATATATTTCATAACATAAATTTGAAATACAAATTTGTACTTGAATATACATGTCATTATCAAAGTACAACACTTACAACACAGCGGAAATAACTATAGCTATATGATCCTGAAGCCTCCTGCTCCAGCTCATCCAGTATATCTGTAAATCCTGACTACTTGACTGCCCATACAAATTTAGGCACCCAAGAGTTTAGGGAAAACAACAAAGTAAACTCCGGGTCAGTCATGGGACTGGTATGAGTAAAACAGTTTAAAACAGTTCAAACAAGTAAATGATATCTCATAAGACCACGCCGCATAACGAAACAGGTTTTTCCCTTATGAGAGTCCAAAATATGTTTATATCAAAAACCTTTTGATATTATAATAATGTCTATCAACCCCAGTATATATATAATCATCTAGTAGAAACGCTTTCATCTCACGTTCTACATATATAGTATACAATCAAAACCGCAAGCACGTATTGGGTAATGAATTTCCAACTATGACAAGGTATGGAACCACCTTTCGCTAATGTACCTCTAGAGAGGAATACACTGGGTTCAACAAGAACATCTTGCAACCCGGCCACACGTGACCGACCACTCATTTCGCTTGAGTGTATCGAATGTATATCACCAACAGTTGGGATCAGCAACCGTTTCCCGAATGGGACAGCATCAACAATAGATTTTTAGAAGTAAATGAAACTCTAGATCAGGTGATTATACACCCTACTTCGGTGCGACCGACTTAGCCATGCTGCCTGCCCGATTTCTGTCATTTACCGGATGATGAGGCTAGAAGCTACGCTTTATCATCATACCAGATTCACTTTGAATGCCACATCGTCAAATCCATCAAATCATCGATTGACGTCTACAACAGTACATTACGTGTTAGCTAAAAGAAGTTTCCTTCTCCGCTTTCACTCTTGGTACGGTTGAAGAAATCAAATATACGTGATCGTTTGGAAATACTCTGTCAGACATCCATCCATACAAGTCACCCAGGAACAGGATGAACTGAAGGCACTATTTCTATTAATAGAAAAAGTCCTTGCACTCTACTCCATCTTCGATTATCTTTATATAATCTGATTCGCACGCTACTGCCGATATGGAGTGGTTCTTCGGATAATAGTCCAACCGGTCTCTCCATATTGACTACGATGGTCAAAACTTCGATAGTCTATGATTTAACTATCGAATAAAAACAAGTGTTTCGATAGTCGATGATTTAACTATCGAATAAAACAAGTGTTCATCCAAACATCCAACAATCACTGAACCTTTAATTAATATTCCATTAATTAAATCTCTTCTCTATTTCTTATCAATATTTGTTAATCAAATATTTCAATAACCATATTGGCCTTTTACGTTCTTTGGAAAACATTTCCATATATCGCCTTCTTTTTATTTTCTAAACTTTAGAAAATATATGTTATTTATAATTGGAAAATATTCCAATTACTTATCTCTTTTCCAATCTCGTTTATTCCTATACTTAGGAAATATTTAACATCTATTTCCAAGCTTACATTTCATTTGGGTTAAAACAGATGTTGTGTAAAACATCGTTACGACAACCCAAATACAATATTTAACTAATTCTTATTCCACATTGATCTTCGAGCCTGAATCTTGCTACTTATCGGTATATCATGAAATCAACCAAGTTGGGGTATAATTACCTCTCAGACCTTGACTGAATAACATTTAACGTCAAAACAGACAAGACTACTTACTCGAATAATCAATACCATACAACTGATTATTCACCTTCAAACACATATACATTTTCTCTTTCTATTCTTACTAGATTTTATTCTTATACTTCCTTTTTGATTATACTATTCTATTTCTAAGTTCGTTTTCTTATTGACTTCTATATATTTTGATATGTTAATTTCTAACTATCAAATTATCTTACAAATATTCTATCTCCTTAAATTCCCGGAAAAATTCGCCATAACCTCCTTTGTACCGGGAGCATCGGGAAATTTCAAATATCTTTCCCGGTCCTTCTCATCTCAAAAAGAAAAAGAAAAAGCCAAGCGGCTTGCCGATACGGCGCATAAAATCTCATATACGAATTAAATACATACCTTTTTGTCGGGCATTCTATTTATTTCACTTCTATACTTTATTCCATACCTGTCTCCTGTATATTTATGCATGTCCAATCTATTTTAACTATACCAATCGTTTTAACTAAATTTGTTAATTAAATCTGTTACTTAACTTTTCAATCTATTTCACCTTCATATTTGAACATGACATGTTCAAATATATTTTAACTGCATATTAAAAAATTCTAATTATGCTCGTACTTTCGTTTCCTTATCGACTTCTCTATTCAAATTCCAATTCAATTCTATTTGAATTCTCTTTATTTAAAACTTCATTTGAATTCTATTTTCAAATTCTATAGTTTAAAGTCCATTTGAATTCTATATTCAAATTCTATAGTTAAAGTCCATTTGAATTCTATATTCAAATTCTATTTCAATTCCTTATATTCAAAGTCCATTTGAATTCTCTGCATTATTTATAAACAACGTTTATAACTTCAATTCAAATCCCACCTTTCTATTTATAAACAACGTTTATAATTTCAATTCAAATCCCATAATTTCATTTATAAACAAAGTTTATAAATTCCATTCAAATCCCATCTTCCATTTTTAAACAACATTTATAAATTATATTCAAATCCCATAATTTCATTTATAAACAAAGTTTATAAATTTAATTCAAATCCCATAATTTCATTTATGAAAAAAGTTTATAAATTTAATTCAAATCCCATAATTTCATTTATAAACAAAGTTTATAAATTCGATTATTGTTTTATATACCTTCAAAACAAGTTAATATTTTTATTCTATTCGAGTTTCAAATTCTATTCTATTTGAATCTTATATATTCAAATTTCAAATTCTATTTTAGAAAAAAATAGAGTTTTCTTTCTAAATCTCAAATATCCTTTTTCATGATATTTTTATAAATCAATATTCAAGCCTCGGGATATTTTAACCAATCAAATCAACCAATTTTCAATCATTTGATTTTTAACACATCATATATGAATATATATGGAATCAAACAAACAACAAACAGATAATATATTTTGAGGAATCCAGTTGGATTCCTCCAACCTGTTTTCCTTCATCCACAGACGTTAGTCAACATAGTAATACCCATCCTGCTTCGAGGCAGGATATCGTGGTATGAAGGTCATCCACTAATCATAGCGTGGGGCGTATAGGGTAATCATCCGCTAATGAAACCGCGGGCATCCGCTAATGATACTGCGGGAATCCAACCAATCATCAACCCAATATATATATATATATATCCTAAATAACTAATATATTTTTAACAGCAATAAATAAATATTTAAAGCATCCACCAATCAACAAAACAATTATTTTTAACTGATAAAAATAATTCTAAATAAAACAGAGTGAGATTTACTCACCAGGGTTTTATTTGCTGAATATCCAATAAATTTCCATGTCGCAGTTACGAATCATCTCACATAAATCTATTTGTACCTACGATTTTTAATTTACAGATTAAACGATTATTCAGTTTAATTAACTACGTTACAAATTTGACATAATTTAAATTTTCATTAACTTGTAAATCAGAATTTAATTATATAACTAACATTACCTTAATATTTTATTTTCTTAGTTAGAATGACTATATATATATACACATAGACATATATATATATACACATTTATAAACTTTAATACTATTTTAATTGATCACTACTCATTAAATAAAAATTAACTAACTAAATTTACCTTGATTCACGTTGTAGTATTTTCTTCTTCTTTATTTGGAAAAAATGCTACCTCTCCTTAGCATTTCACACACGCCTTTTACTTCCTATCGTCGAAATCATCTGGCTTTCCTCACCATCAAATCACTGTTCGATCCACTGTACTCTCCATCCTCCAGACAAATTAACATCAGGCCGTCTCTTTCTTCACGGCGACCTAGAACCCTACACTGTCGAGCAACGACGTTCAAACTCAGATCAAACAAATCGGATATTTCCTCTTCCCAAGTGTTCGTTCTTTCTTCTTGCGAGCACCTTAAATCCAAATTCCGGTCTTCTCCATCCATCCTGAGTTCATCGACCGCGAACCCTACACCTGATTACGATCTGTCGGAGCTCGACGTTGAGCTCAAGTCCACTGAATAGCATACGAAATCGATCCCTTTCTTTCAAAATCGCAACTTAGGTCACCCCTGCCATCTACTTGACATCCATCTCGTGAGTGCCTCTGCGTGTCATCCCCTTCATGCTCGAGTGCGATTTCCATTATCGTTGCCTATCGCGATTCACGATCCCCTTTCTTTATTTAGGTCTCGACTTTGATTTCCGACAGAAAGGGGCGACCATTTATTTTTGTTTTGAAGCTTGAATTGATTTATAGAAAATGAAATGAGAGGGGCTTTTGATTTTATAATCAGGATTCACTGTTTTGAAAGGAGATGAGAGAGCCACGTTCGTTTATGTTTGTGGATGAAGAGGAAGCACGCCTCTTGATTTTGTCCACATCTATTTTATTTATTTTAAATAGTTTTTGAATTAAAAATCTGTATCCTTAAAATTTAATTAACCCTTGATCCCGAGCTCCTTACTGAACCCAACAACTGCCAATTCTAGGGTTTAACTACCATTCCGGACACACTGGGATAGGTTACGAAGTCCAATTCGATCATCTGCGGAAGATATAAATTTAAATTGATATAAATTAATTTCAGACAATTTATTCTTCGATAATAAATTAATATTATTCTTCGAATTTAAACAGAAGTCTGAACTGTATTCAATTCAGTTTTTAAATCTCGAACCGAATTGTATTTTCGCATTACGATGATTTAATATATTCGATATTGAAATCGAAATTGATTATTAAACTGATAACTTAATATAAAATTCCACTTATATTATCCACCCAATATTTAAATTAAATATTAAATATTCAAAAATTAACCCATAAGGATCTGGGTCATTACAATCTTCCCCACTTTAAATAATTTCGTCCTCGAAATTGCTAAGGTAGAAAAAGTGCTACAAACCCATTAACCTTTCAAAATCTTATTTATGTTGATACTCAGCATTTCATATTCCATTCATAACTCTCTTTCGAATAAATCCCTATTCGATAACTCCTCCCTTCGAATAACTATATTCGATAATTTCTCTTTCGAATAACTAGATTCGAAAACCTTTCTTCGAATCAACTATATTCGATTTACTCTACTCAATATACTCTTACCAATTAATTCTATTTGATTAGTTTTTTCTTTTAACTCCTTCCGAATAAGCTATATTCGATAACTCCTTTTATTCTATTCGAATAACTAATATTTGATTTAATTCCATTTGCTTGAATCTAGATTGCAGCGATCACCATGGTTACGCCTGATTCCCCCAGGAAACATCCGACCGCCCTAGGCTATCTGCAGCCCTGCGAATTACGCTAGCAGTCGTACGAATTGGCAACTTATGAGTAACGATGTTTGAATAACTCTATCTCAATAACTATATTCGATCAATTTTAAATTGAAAAACTAACTTTCAATTAAATCCTAATTCGATTAACTTTGTTCAATTAACTCTATCTGGTTAACTCAAATTTTGAATAACAAGTATTCGATAAATTCTAATTGAATAACAAATATTCAATTAACTCTACGGATTAACCCTAACTGATTAACTCTAACTGGTTAATTCTTACTCTAATCGATTTATTCTAACTCTAATCGATTATTTCTATCTCTAATCGACTTCTCCTATTCGAATAACTCCTTTTGGATAACGTTTATTCATTTATAAAGATTTACTTTTAGTAATCTTTAATAACGTTACTTCACTTATACAAGTGTTGTGTACCCCTTCTATTTAAAACTATCGGTGTTAAAAACCAATATCTCTTCTCTATATAAGTTCAGACTTATATATTCCATTTATCGAATGATAAATATTTAATTTAATTTATAAACTGTTATTTATAAATTAATCTTTTCTATTTATCTGTTAAAAACAGATTTCCATTTTCTTTTCATCTTCTAAATGTTCCTTTGATTAAATTCTATTTATTTAACAAATAAATATCTCATTTATAACATTCTATTTATTTCTATAAATAAATATTTCCATTTAATCTATTTGTAAATGTTTTTACAAATATTTCCTTTTCTATTTGTTTGCACATAACTTCCTTTGTATTTGTGTTACAAATATTTTTCCTTTATATTTCCCAATTCATATTTCATTCACATTGATTTTACTCAATTTATTCATTTCGATCCATTTAACTTACTTAAGTTAAATTTAATTTCAACCATTCAAATTCCCATTAACTAGTTGCTAATTAACCGTTTTGCCTATTTCACCCTTTTTATTAGAATATAACTTGTTCAAATATATGTCAACTTAATTATAACTAATCTAATTATATCTTCAACTCGAGTTATATATTCAATTTCGAATATAAATTCTCAATCTCTTTCACTTTTCAAAAACCCAAATTCGACTCAAATTTCCCTTAACTAAGTATTTTCCCATTTAGTTAATTCTATTTAACCATTTAAAATATGATTTTTGTCTTAAAAGTCATTTCACTTACTTCACTGGAGTTCATATTCATTTCATATCCCCGGTCTGGATTTTCTAATCCCAATTCGGATTTTATTTCCTAAAAATCCTTCTGTTTATTTAATTAAACCGTTATGGTTTTATAATGGTTCTGGCGCTGCTTTTCTAAAAATTTGATTTTGATATAACTCAAAATCTATACGACGAAATCCAGAATTTTCTCTTTTATTAGAAAACTATTGTTCAACCGGTCCCGACGATTCTTGTTTCAAAGAATTCCGACTTCAATTGAGTTCTGTATACTAAATTGAAGTTCGAATCGCCAATTTACGAACTACCGCGCTATGGCGAGCTCGTTTTAATTATATTTATAAATATAAACATTTTAACTTTTTTTATAATAAATTCAACTCCATTCTGATATATTTTTAATATATATCAAATCCATTTCATAATATTCCTGATCTATTTCACTTCTAATATTCAAATCCTATATATTTACAATATTCAAATTCCATCTTTTCATTTATTCAAACTCTATATTTGAATTTCCTCCAATTCAATTTCTAATTGAATTTTCTTCTATTCAAATTCTAATTCAATTTCTTATCTTCAAATTTTATTTTAATTTCTTATCTTCAATTTCTATTTGAAATCCTTTTATTCAAAAACCCATTTCAAATCCCTTATTCAAATTCCATTTGAAATCCTTTATTCAATTTCTATTTAAATTCCTTTGAATTTAAATTTTATTTTAACTCCTTTGAATTCAAATTCTATTTCAAACTTTATATTTCCTTTGAATTCTAATATTCAACCTCCACTTTATATTCTCTTTGAAATTCTACTTAACCAAATTCCATTTGAATTCTAATATTCAAATCTCTATTTGACTTGCTTTATTCAAATCCATTTGAATTCCTTTGAATTCAAATTCCATTTCAATTTTTCTTATACAGTTTCTATTTGAATTATATATTTCAATCCCCATTTCAAAATTCCTTTGAAGTTATATAAATATATACATATATTTATATCTATCTCAAATTCAAAACATCTGAATTTTCAAACAACTTGTTTCTTTTTAAACAAATTTCCATCAAAACTTTTCTACGGCAGCAATTCATCACTTAGATACTCGAAAATGAACACTGATGATGTTGCGACCATCATCAGAATTATTTCCCAGCTACTGAATGAGTTCAGTGCTTTATTTTTATTTTTTTTCCCAAAATCCATTTAGAAAAATATTTTCCAAACTCCCAGGATTTTAAATTTTGAATTCTGGTTGGAATTCAATTTCATCTTATTTGTATATTTGATTTCATATACAAATTCCATTGGTTATATATATAACTATTTCAGTTTTTATAATCTAATTCGATTATAATCCTAACAATCAACTTAGCTATTTAAAACAATATCGTGTCCAATCTTCTGTTCAAGTGTTTATAAACTCCTATTGATATCGTGGCGTCCCACGATTCGACCAAAATTTATAATCCACTCAACAGACAAGTCAACACAATATAAAACAGTTTTTATATCAAATAACAAATACGCTCTCTCGTATATATATACACTCAAAATCAATCTAGGGTATTACTAACCCTATCTCTACCGAGTCACGCCAAAGAGCCAAGTAATTCTTAACTTAAGCTCTGATACCAACTATAACGACCCAGATTTTCAACGACTTTGGTTATCGACATAAGCTCGATGTCGATAACCAAAACATCGAAAAATCCTGGTAATTAGTGAAAGAAATTAGGGGGTGAGGAAAGATAAGACAGAAAATTAGAATAGAAGAAGAAGAAGAACACAACATCAGAGTAACATGAATCTCACAGCGGAACGAATAAATATATTTCATAACATAACTTTGAAATACAAATTTGTACTTGAATATACATGTCACTATCAAAGTACAGCACTTACAACACAGCGGAAATAACTATAGCTATATGACCCTGAAGCCTCCTGCTCCAGCTCTTCCAGTATATCTGTAAATCCTGACTACTTGACTGCCCATACAAATTTAGGCACCCAAGAGTTTAGGGAAAACAACAAAGTAAACTCCGGGTCAGTCATGGGACTGGTATGAGTAAAACAGTTTAAAACAGTTCAAATAAGTAAATGATATCTCATAAGACCACGCCGCATAACGGAACGGGTTTTTCCCTTATGAGAGACAAAATATCTTTATATCAAAAACCTTTTGATATTATAATAATGTCTATCAACCCCAGTATATATATAATCATCTAGTAGAAACGCTTTCATCTCACGTTCTACATATATAGTATACAATCAAAACCACAAGCACGTATTGGGTAATGAATTTCCAACTATGACAAGGTATGGAACCACCTTTCGCTAATGTACCTCTAGAGAGGAATACACTGGGTTCAACAAGAACATCTTGCAACCCGGCCACACGTGACCGACCACTCATTTCGCTTGAGTGTATCGAATGTATATCACCAACAGTTGGGATCGGCAACCGTTTCCCGAATGGGACAGCATCAACAATAGATTTTTAGAAGTAAATGAAACTCTAGATCAGGTGATTATACACCCTACTTCGGTGCGACCGACTTAGCCATGCTGCCTGCCCGATTTCTGTCATTTACCGGATGATGAGGCTAGAAGCTACGCTTTATCATCATACCAGATTCACTTTGAATGCCACATCGTCAAATCCATCAAATCATCGATTGACGTCTACAACAGTACATTACGTGTTAGCTAAAAGAAGTTTCCTTCTCCGCTTCCACTCTTGGTACGGTTGAAGAAATCAAATATACGTGATCGTCTGGAAATACTCTGTCAGACATCCATCCATACAAGTCACCCAGGAACAGTGTAACGACCCGTTTTTTGCCCGTCAAATATTTAATTTAATTTATTTATTATATTGGGAATATTAAAGGAATTTAATATTTAATTCGTTATTGAAATGAAGTTGAACGTTATAATTTATATATAATATAAATTTGAGCTTGAAAATGGCGTGCAGTTCGTAAATTGGAGTTTTGAACTTCAACTGGGAATACAGGATTCGATATAAGTCGGATTTCTGTGAAATAAGAAACGTTGGAACCATAATAATGATAATTTTCATATGAAAGAGAAAAATCCAGATTTCGTGTTATTGGTTGCGAGTTATAGCTAAATCAAATTTTGGAAAAAACGCTGTGGAAATCGTTATCAGCCGTTAAAATAGCCATTTTGCAAACGGACTCTGTTTTCGATGAGATTAGTTTCATTGGGACCGTATCGCTAAATTATTGTCAGAAAGTCAAACGGCGTGGCAAACAGATGTCGTATGTGACCACAACAACCGTAAACGCCCGTTCAAATTCTATAGCACGTACTCAAATAAACAAAGAGATATTTAGGCGTAACTCGAACAGACGATCGAATTAGGCCACGGAACTAGTTCCGTTGAGTTCGTATCATCGATTAGAGTCAGGATAGGTATATAGTTTGTTATTTTTAGAGATCGAGAAATTTGGCGTTAAAACGGGTAGGACGGTTCGGGGTAAAAACAGCCTATCGGGCAAAAAGTCTCAGAATGCGACGAAACTAGTGCCGTTGGGTTCGTATCGAAAAGTTATTGCAAGATATTAAGGTTTCAAGTTGATTCGATTTAGCTGGTGGTCGTGGTAAATTAAAAAGCGTGTTTATTTCTGGTTTTATAAGGGATTTTTTTTCAAACAAAGTCAGATTTCAACGAAACTTGTCCCATTGGGTCCGGAATACCGTTTTACATTAAGATTAGTTTTTTTATCAGTAGACAGAAATTGTTTATAGGAGTTTTAATCAACTACTTCACCGTTAAGTTTCGATGAAAATAAAATAATAATACCCTAACACTATAAATACATTCCCTTTGCTCAAACCCTTTTTCTCAGCTAGGGTAATCCAAACAAAATAGCGCCGCCTCCTTCTTTAAAACTAATAGTCTGAAATCCACCCACTTCTACTTTAATTATCTCGAAATACTCTCATCAGTTTCCAAAAACTTTTAACATCAAATAGTTTTAACTCCTCGAGAACCTTGCTAGTGACCGGCTAGGAGGGGTTTTCGAGTTTCAGAAGGGTCAGCGTCGGGCGTTGAAGCATCGACGGGTTGGGAGATCCTCGAAACAAAGGGCTGTAGCGGGGTGGTTGTAATTTGGAGCGGATGTTGTGGAGAGTCAGCCACAGTTTCTGGTGACATCCGATCTGTTGGCGGTGGTTGATGGTGTTCAGGGGGTCGGCGTTGGGCGCGATTGTGGGAGGAAAGCGGATATGTTTTTGTGAGTCCAGGGATTTCAAACGAGGAAGGAGAAACGTGAGCGTGAGGATCCAATTTTTGGAGTTCAAACGAACAATATACGGAGGGAAGGGATGTTGAAGTGGCTTCTGTCCTTGGTGATCTGGAAGTGAAAATGACGGGTAGAACTTAGAAGCATGGTAACTGAAAGAAGGGGCCTGAGGATCGGCCAAACTGTGTAATGAATTTGGTGCAAGGTTATCAAACATGGGAAGGAAACGATGGAAATCACGGGAGGCAGGAGGATGGGAAAACAATCGGCAGGTTTAATCCCTTCTAAAACCTAAGTAAATATATGTTAAGATATAATTAAACATATACTTAGTTACTATTACCATATTCTTATATAACATCTAAAAATGATGCAGGATGTTATGCACTCGAATTATCAAGGTTCAAGGGACCAAACTGAAAAGAAAGTTTAGTTAACCTACTGAACAGTTGAAAGAAAAGAAAGTAATTGAATATGTTAATTAATTAGCTAATCAGTTTATAAATTATGAGATGATGCATGGATTAATGCGTGACAGGTTGAAGATATGTACTAGAATGGGGGGACAAAAGAGAACTATATCAATTGGCCTGGAAATCATTTTACAAAAAGTAATTAATATAAATTTTTAGTTCAATTAGAAAGTTAATTATTTTTAATTGAATTCATGTAAAACTAAGACGATAGAAATTTTTGATTACGTTGACAGAATTGCTCGGAAGCAAAAGGGCGGTAGGGCCGCATCAATGAACACTACATTCTGGAGTCGGTGTGGACAGATATGGGTTCATCTGGAAATTTTGATTAAATTAAACGCTGGTTTAGTTTAATTAAAACTGAACCGCCTAAGAAATAAAGAGAAGCAAGGTGAGTTAAACTCACTCAGTTACCCTTTTTATATTTTATATAAATTGGGTATTTTTATTTTGTGTGCTTTGCTTGCTGATGGTTGCCTGTTTGCTAGTTATACCCTTGTTTGTTGATTTAACTGATGAAATTAAACTGTTTTTAATTTCAGTGAAATACCAAATCGTTATTTTTAACGATTGGTTCCAATAAAGGTGACTCACCTTGGTTGGTCACGTTTATTTATAAACGTGTTTAAATGGTTGAATTGTTTGAATTGCTTGTAGTTGATGTTGAATGGTTGCTATTTAGTGTTATCAGTTAAACAAAACTGAATGGTCTAATTTGAGATAACCATTTGAATACAGGGAAGAACAGGTTGGAGGGACCCAACCGGATCCCTCAAATGTATTATTTATTTTCATATTATCATATATGAACTGATCTGTTTGTGTGATTGATTTGATGGTTGATTATTAATTGAATATTCAACATCTGTTTGGTTTGATCCAATAGGTGATATTGGTTAAGTGTTTGGCAGCGTATGGCCTATAAAATCAATCGTGTTATAAATATTGATTCACCGTCAGGTGAATCGATAAAGATGAGGTTATAAAATTTATTATATAACTGGAGTTGGATTTTGAATATATTATTTTGAATAAAAGTTATAATAGGGAATTAAATAAATATTTTATTTATTTAAGACTTTGATTTATTTTTAAGTTATTTTATAAAGTAAATTCTGTCGTTAATCAGATTTGCAGGTATGAGAATAAGAATACATCGAGTGGTTGAACTCTGGAAATTGTTTTGTAAAAAAACAATTAATGGAATTAATCAAACTAATTATATTTGTAATTAAATTAGAGTGAGAACTAGTTTGAATAGGTTAACGAGATAATCGAGTTTTGAGTTGACAAAATCGACCGCTTTAACTGGAATCGATTATTAGACTAGTTTGTTTCGAATTTGCGAAATGAAATAGTTGAAGAATATTGTTTTAACTTTAAACAAGATCTTTATAAAAGATTTTCTATTTATTTTAGTAAATAAAGAAAGTAACTACTGAAGTAGTTAATGAGTGAAGAAAATTATTGTTTTAATAAGAATTTAGAGGATTACTTTTGAAAAGTAATCAAAGAGAAATGTAATCCAATTGGATGGTGAAAGGAATTTATGGGCGGGTTGTATATTTAAAGCTCAAATTTTTATAACGATGTTATAAAGAGGATTTCAAGCGAAGATGATAACTTAAATTTAAGTATTTCTTAATTATTTGAATTAAGGTAAAGGGTTTATATAAACCAGGGTCGTGTAAATGAGGTTTAACGTGTTAAGGCGTTAATTTTATACTAACGTTACTTGAAAACAAGATCAAGTAAAAAGGAGAATTTGAAATGAGATTTCAAAATGGGAAAATGGTCGAATAGTTTTGAAAGGAGATTAGTAAAAGTGGATTTGGGTAACGAAGTGGGTTGTATAACCAAAGCCGAATTTAAATAAATCTGTTTTAACAAAGTTAGAAGTTTTAATTAAACAGAAGGGAATTAATTTGTTTAAATTTAAAAGGCCATGTGATGTCGAATACTGAATCAGTGAACTCAATGGAGTGTCATGTTTGAAACACTGTATATTTTGATAGTTAAAACACCGACTATCAAATCTGTCCAATACGATTGTTGGTATGGAAAGACCAGGATCGAATTTATTCGAAAACCATTCCGACCAACAAATACGTGAAGATCTCAGCAGATGATTGAGATGGAGCATTGAAGACCGTGGATTTTCATAAATGGAAGAACCACTAATGTTCTCTGCCTGGCAAGCAGAGATAAGTTGTGATTCTGTCGTGGTTGGAATCTACGGGTTGCAAGGACTTCTCGCTACTGATCCATGGGGTGATTCCTATATGGATGCAGTAGGAGAGTGCCTTCGGTTCATCCTGTTCCTGGATGAACTGTATGGACGGATGTCTGACAGAGTATTTCCCAAGGGTCACGTACGTTGATTTCTTCAAACGTGCGATAGTTGTTGGCAGAGATTTGCCGTTCTCTTAGCTTCCAGCTAGAGTATTTTTGTGGACGTCAATTAGTGATATCTGACGGATCTGACGATGTGGCATTCAAAGTGAATGGCGACCAGATGTCAAGAGTTAATTCTGACCTCAAGCCTCATCAACCGGGAAATGACAAAAATCGGGCAGGCAGCATGGCTATGTGGGTCGCTCCCATTAGGGTGTATAATCACCTATCTAGAGGAAGTCCTAATTGTTTCTTAAATCTATGTTTCGATGCTGTCCCTTGTCGGGAGACGGTTGCTGATCCCAACCGTCGGTGATATACATTCGATACACTCAAGCGAAATGAGTGGTCGGTCATGTGAGGGCCGGGTTACAAGAAGTTCTTGTTGAACCCAGTGTATTCATCTCTAGAGGTACACGATCGGCAGGTGGTCCCATACCTTGTCATAGTTGGAATCCAATCTCCAATAAGCGCCCGCGGTTTTGTTTGTATACTATATATGTGGAGCGTGAGATGCAAGCGTTCCACTAGATTTCTATTTACTTGTGTTTAGACATTATTATAATATCAGACAAGATATTGGTTTCAAAACTGTTTTGGGTTATCGTAAGGTAAAAACCGTCCGTGTTTATGTGTGGATTTGGTCTTACGATTACCCTTTTCTTTTGAAAAGATTTTGAACTTTAAAATCATGATTGGATGGTTCACCCTTATTATTGTGCGAGTTTATCTCACTCTGGTTCACCAGACTGACCCGGTGTTTTGTAAATGCTCGGGTTAGGCCGGGTTGTACAGGTTCAGGTTATCGACTACTGTGAAGAGACGAGCTGGAAGAATCCAGACATATGATATTACTAGTATTCCGCTGTGTGTTGTATGAGGACAGATTATCACTGTCCAGATGTTGATGTACTCTGATATTGTAAGTATTTTCAAAAGTTTTCAATAAAGATTTACTTCTGTATTATATTTTATTCCGCTGCGATGTGAGACTCTCTGTGTGGTGTTTCTTCTTCTTCTTCTATTCAATATTTCTACCTTATCTATTCTCACCCTCTAACTTCTTTCTATTAATGATCTGGAATGTTCGATGTCTGAATGGTCAACACGGTAGTTTGATGTTGATTTTCAGAGTCGAAAGCCCCAGTTCGTTACAGTGGTATCAGAGCTATTGGTTAAGTAATTACCTTGGCTCTGTGGCGTGACTCAATAGAGATGGGGTTAGTAATACCCTAGATTGAGTTGAGTGTATATATACAAGTGAACGTATTTGTAGATTTTATATAAAAATTGTTTTATATTGTGGAGATTTATTGGTTGAGTTGTTTATGAGTTCTGATCGATCAGTTTGATCCACTGTATCGATAGGGGTTTCTGAACACTCAAGTACGATAAACTGACACAGTATGTTTTGAAAGAGGGTAAATGAAATAATTTTACCCAAATTATATTTTAATATAAAAGAATGATTAATATTTGAAGTATTATTGTATATTGGATGTGTGGGTTGATTATAATTGAAATGGTTATATAGATAACCAATTAGAATTCGTATAATATGGAATCAGATGAATTAAATCTGAAATCTAAATCAGAATCGGAATTAAAATTCCTTAAAGTGGGAAAGATGATTGCATATGAACTTGAATTGAATATATGAGAATTTTAAAATCCTGGGAGATTTTAATTTTGTTACAAGCATTGAAAGGGATATTTTGAAATGGATTTCAAAATGAAAGTGTTTAGAACTGGTTTTGAAAGTGACATAGTATTGAACTCACTTCGATAGCTGGGAAATAACTCTGAGGATGCTGGCCACATCATCAGTGTTCATTTCCGAGTTCTAAGTGACGGATTACTACCAAAGATTTTGGTTTGAATTGTTTTGAAAGAAAAAAAAACAAAAACAAGTTGTTTTGAATCCTGAAAAGGAATATTTGATTTTTGAAAGAACTGAACTATTTAAAAACTCTCAGGGAAATTGTTTGAACCAAAAGCAAAATTAAATAGAAATTGTGAAAGCGAATATGAATTGTTTGAAACCAATTAACCGGAAATTGAATCGGGATATAATAAATCAAGCAGAATCAGATTTGAATTGTGGGACATAAATCTGAAATGGTGTTGGACTGGTAAGTCAAGGAGTGAAATTGATAATGGATGGAAATTGAGTTAAGAATGGGATTTGGCTTGGACGCGTGAAAGTTTTGGTTTTGAGGATAAAAGTGGAATTTTGTTTGGAAATGCATTTGTATATGCTGACAGGGCAGCAGATGGAAAGGATATGATGATATGCCCGACAAAAAGGTACACGTTTATTTTTACATGGATTTGGAGATTTGTGAGCCTATTTGGCAAGCCGCTTGGCTGTTTTATTTTCTTTTGGATTGAAGAAGGCCTAGAAAGGCGAGTTGGAGTTGTACCGATTGAGCCGTACAGAGGAGGTGCTAGTGAAATTTTTCGGAAATATAACGTGTTAGAAAATTTTCAATATTTTTGAAAATATTTATTTACAGTATTGAATTGATTTTTTTGATTGAAACTAAATTAGATTTGAAAATTAATGAGTTTATAACATTCTTTCTTACCTTAGCAATTTCGAGGACGAAATTATTTTAAGGGGGGAAGAATGTAACGACCCGTGTTTTTGCCCGTCAAATATTTAATTTAATTTATTTATTATATTGGGAATATTAATGGAATTTAATATTTAATTCGTTATTGAAACGAAGTTGAACGTTATAATTTATATATAATATAAATTTGAGCTTGAAAATGGCGTGCAGTTCGTAAATTGGAGTTTTGAACTTCAACTGGGAATACAGGATTCGATATAAGTCGGATTTCTGTGAAATAAGAAACGTTGGAACCATAATAATGATAATTTTCATATGAAAGAGAAAAATCCAGATTTTGCGTTATTGGTTGCGAGTTATGGCTAAATCAAATTTTGGAAAAAAACGCTGTGGAAATCGTTATCGGCCGTTAAAATAGCCATTTTGCAAACGGACTTTGTTTTCGATGAGATTAGTTTCATTGGGACCGTATCGCTAAATTATTGTCAGAAAGTCAAACGGCGTGGCAAACAGATGTCGTATGTGACCACAACAACCGTAAACGCCCGTTCAAATTCTATAGCACGTACTCAAATAAACAAAGAGATATTTAGGCGTAACTCGAACAGACGATCGAATTAGGCCACGGAACCAGTTCCGTTGAGTTCGTATCGTCGATTAGAGTCAGGATAGGTATATAGTTTGTTATTTTTAGAGATCGAGAAATTTGGCGTTAAAACGGGTAGGACGGTTCGGGGTAAAAACAGCCTATCGGGCAAACAGTCTCAGAATGCGACGAAACTAGTGCCGTTGGGTTCGTATCGAAAAGTTATTGCAAGATATTAAGGTTTCAAGTTGATTCGATTTAGCTGGTGGTCGTGGTAAATTAAAAAGCGTGTTTATTTCTGGTTTTATAAGGGAATTTTTTTCAAACAAAGTCGGATTTCGACGAAACTTGTCCCATTGGGTCCGGAATACCGTTTTACATTAAGGTTAGTTTTTTTATCTGTAGACAGAAATTGTTTATAGGAGTTTTAATCAACTACTTCACCGTTAAGTTTCGATGAAAATAAAATAATAATACCCTAACACTATAAATACATTCCCTTTGCTCAAACCCTTTTTCTCAGCTAGGGTAATCCAAACAAAATAGCGCCGCCTCCTTCTTCAAAACTAATAGTCTGAAATCCACCCACTTCTACTTTAATTATCTCGAAATACTCTCATCAGTTTCCAAAAACTTTTAACATCAAATAGTTTTAACTCCTCGAGAACCTTGCTAGTGACCGGCTAGGAGGGGTTTTCGAGTTTCAGAAGGGTCAGCATCGGGCTTTGAAGCATCGACGGGTTGGGAGATCCTCGAAACAAAGGGCTGTAGCGGGGTGGTTGTAATTTGGAGCGGATGTTGTGGAGAGTCAGCCGCAGTTTCTGGTGACATCCGATCTGTTGGCGGTGGTTGATGGTGTTCAGGGGGTCGGCGTTGGGCGCGATTGTGGGAGGAAAGCGGATATGTTTTTGTGAGTCCAGGGATTTCAAACGAGGAAGGAGAAACGTGAGTGTGAGGATCCAATTTTTGGAGTTCAAACGAACAATATACGGAGGGAAGGGATGTTGAAGTGGCTTCTGTCCTTGGTGATCTGGAAGTGAAAATGACGGGTAGAACTTAGAAGCATGGTAACTGAAAGAAGGGGCCTGAGGATCGGCCAAACTGTGTAATGAATTTGGTGCAAGGTTATCAAACATGGGAAGGAAACGATGGAAATCACGGGAGGCAGGAGGATGGGAAAACAATCGGCCGGTTTAATCCCTTCTAAAACCTAAGTAAATATATGTTAAGATATAATTAAACATATACTTAGTTACTATTACCATATTCTTATATAACATCTAAAAATGATGCAGGATGTTATGCACTCGAATTATCAAGGTTCAAGGGACCAAACTGAAAAGAAAGTTTAGTCAACCTACTGAACAGTTGAAAGAAAAGAAAGTAATTGAATATGTTAATTAATTAGCTAATCAGTTTATAAATTATGAGATGATGCATGGATTAATGCGTGACAGGTTGAAGATATGTACTAGAATGGGGGGGACAAAAGAGAACTATATCAATTGGCCTGGAAATCATTTTACAAAAAGTAATTAATATAAATTTTTAGTTCAATTAGAAAGTTAATTATTTTTAATTGAATTCATGTAAAACTAAGACGATAGAAATTTTTGATTACGTTGACAGAATTGCTCGGAAGCAAAAGGGCGGTAGGGCCGCATCAATGAACACTACATTCTGGAGTCGGTGTGGACAGATATGGGTTCATCTGGAAATTTTAATTAAATTAAACGCTGGTTTAGTTTAATTAAAACTGAACCGCCTAAGAAATAAAGAGAAGCAAGGTGAGTTAAACTCACTCAGTTACCCTTTTTATATTTTATAAAAATTGGGTATTTTTATTTTGTGTGCTTTGCTTGCTGATGGTTGCCTGTTTGCTAGTTATACCCTTGTTTGTTGATTTAACTGATGAAATTAAACTGTGTTTAATTTCAGTGAAATACCAAATCGTTATTTTTAACGATTAGTTCCAATAAAGGTGACTCACCTTGGTTGGTCACGTTTATTTATAAACGTGTTTAAATGGTTGAATTGTTTGAATTGCTTGTGGTTGATGTTGAATGGTTGCTATTTAGTGTTATCAGTTAAACAAAACTGAATGGTCTGATTTGAGATAACCATTTGAATACAGGGAAGAACAGGTTGGAGGGACCCAACCGGATCCCTCAAATGTATTATTTATTTTCATATTATCATATATGAACTGATCTGTTTGTGTGATTGATTTGATGGTTGATTATTAATTGAATATTCAACATCTGTTTGGTTTGAACCAATAGGTGATATTGGTTAAGTGTTTGGCAGCGTATGGCCTATAAAATCAATCGTGTTATAAATATTGATTCACCGTCAGGTGAATCGATAAAGATGAGGTTATAAAATTTATTATATAACTGGAGTTGGATTTTGAATATATTATTTCGAATAAAAGTTATAATAGGGAAATAAATAAATATTTTATTTATTTAAGACTTTGATTTATTTTTAAGTTATTTTATAAAGTAAATTCTGTCGTTAATCAGATTTGCAGGTATGAGAATAAGAATACATCGAGTGGTTAAACTCTGGAAATTGTTTTGTAAAGAAACAATTAATGGAATTAATCAAACTGATTATATTTGTAATTAAATTAGAGTGAGAACTAGTTTGAATAGGTTAACGAGATAATCGAGTTTTGAGTTGACAAAATCGACCGCTTTAACTGGAATTGATTATTAGATTAGTTTGTTTCGAA
>JASFAX010007371.1:0-25525 GCA_030737875.1 Allium sativum
CCTATTGTACATATTATGTTTTGATTCCGCTGTAGACATTTTATGTAAAGCTGAACTGTATTTTTTAACAAGTATGATCCTATATACTATGTAACTCTGATGATTATGTTCATCCAGTGTATTTTGTTGTATATTATCTGGTGCATTTATATATTTATGTTCTGCTGTTATCCATTTATGTGTTATATTCCAAAGATTACCCTTGCCACCATGGAACGGGGTTTGGGGTCATCACAAATATATAACCTCTAAGCTCGTACGTCTAAGAGAAGGGTGTTAAGCAAGAGAATAAATTCTCCGCCACCAAACAGATATATATTCTATAGAAATCAGTCAATACAAAACGAAATCCAGTGTCAGGCACACATCAATTTAAAAGTCCATTCTGGGTCTGAACGAAACCGAAGGCACCTTATGCCTCGTCCCATATATTCAATACCTGAGAGAGGTCCTCGCATATCCGGTCGATCTCCAAGTACGTCTGGACGATCACCACTTATTACCTTGTCTTGGGTAACATCCCAATCAGGACATCAGTAATCATACAAACGATGTGAAGAACTTCGGTCTTCAACCACTATCTTCATCGTCGACTTTTAGTTGTCATATCGGTTATTTAGAATGTGATAAACCCGGTCTTTCCGAATAACCCGCGTATTTTATAATCAATAATCAAGTGCTATAAAAACACATCATACGCCTCATTCCAATTCAGAATATTCTTTTATTCAAGTATTCACATCATTAGGGAAAGGTTCCCATTAATTTTATCAAAGATAAATTCTTTTAAATTTAATCTTTAATCTTTCTTTGGGTATCAATTCAAAACCAAATTAAGGTTTATCAACTAGTCAGGATTATCGAGCCTTACCAAAGTAATCATTTATTTATTAATCCCAATCCCAACCTATATATCCCAAGGAGCAAAACTACTAGTACTCCATATCTAACACCCACGGTGTTATCGGCAAATTTAATTACCAATTCACGTTCAAATCTAATTAAAGATTTAAATATTGTCTGAAGTAAAACTGGTGGTACTCCATTCTCAGTCATTTCCCAAATTTGATAATTTAAATTATCACTTTCTCATTTCTATCTAATTAACGATTCATTAAATCTCCACTTAGTTTTATTCTTCCAACAACAATTATTTAACTTTGGAAACCCAAACATGCCACATCGACAAACTATACCGTACCATTGAATTCTGCCAATATATAACCTCTAAGCTCATATGTCTCAGAGAAGGGTGTTAAGCAAGAGAATAAATTATCCGCCCCCAAACAGATATATATTTAGCAAAGATCAACATTACAGTTCGAAATACAGTGTTAGACATGTAATCCTGTCTTTAATTGGGTTAATAAACCAATGTCATTCAAAACACAGTTCACGATAAACCTAAATCACATTCTATTAACCATGGAGTCTTCACGGAAAATAGATCAATACATATTGATATCAATTTCTGTATCCGACTAATAGTATAAATGGAATAACGGCAAAGCCTTTTGAATTCCATATATAGTAACTCTCTTCCTCCACAGAAGCTCACTTCGATTATCACTAAATCGAATTCCATTCAATGCCAATTTAATAAATATTAAATTGGAAAACCTTATTTTGGAAAATTTCAGTTAAATCTTAATAAAAGATTTATAAATTCGAAATCACATTTTACTGTTAATCGGGATAAAGAACGAATGTCATCAAAAACACAATTCACAATAAACCCAATTCACATTCCATTTTATTCCAATTACTAAATACAATTGGAATCTCTAATAATCTTAACTAAAAGATTTATTCTTTTCACACGGGGTTTAAGAACAGTGTTACTGAAGACACCATTCACGATAAACCCAAAATCCAATTCAATATTAAATATAAGGCTCTAAACAGAAATTATATTGGCTGACGTTCAATATCAAATTCTGAAACCAACACATATCATATGGGGAATAATGATATATATCTATCTTCCAAATTCCTCCACAATATCCGTATAGTCACGGAATCCAATATCAAAATATCCCGAAGATGATTTCTATTCTAATCGATTCCAATTTATACATTGGAAAATTCTGGTTAGATTAAAACCATTCATAAATCCAATTTATTTATTAAAAAATGTTGGTTTATCTTTCTTGTTAATAACTAGTTCATTTCGATAAAAATATATTTTTATCTTTATGAATGTGGAATTTTTCATCCTAATTCTTTCCAAATCATTTAATATGATTTTACACAAATTATTAATATTTTTAATAATTTTATCAAGGCTCGTACAGTCGGTTTCCAATAACGGCCACCGAACTGCATTCATATCGACCTTTTCCAAATTTGATTTGAACATGATTCCAAATCCAACCATTATATTACAAATCTCTTATATTCATCGGAAAGCTCTTTCCGATACAAACCCAAGGGTTCTGGTTTTAGGAGAATCCGACGGTCGAATCTCCCATAATGTCAGTTCGCAGTCAATGGTCGAAATTCGTGAATGGACACAGCGCGACGCGTTCTATTGAAGCCATTAATGTATATATATATATATATAATATATATATATACATATATATTATACATTTCATTCAAAATGTATTTTATAAATTCATATTAAAAACGATTCCCACTTTCATTTCAATTTTAAATCAAAATTGAATACTCCTTATCGTTAAAATATTTAAATGATAATATTTTCAAAATATCAGATTTTGAAATCGTTTCTTTTTCGATATTCATTATAAAAATGAATAAAATCGATATAAAAAATGTTCGCGTTAAAATGACGCATATCTAATCAGCACGGCTTCACATACTTCAATATTTTTGTGTCCATCCAAAATCGGACATCAAATTCACATTTTAATCCTTTACTGAATATTATTTTAAAATTTTGTTATTTTAAAATGTCCGTATTTTTAAAATATTCATTATTTCTGAATTGGAATCAGACCCAATCAATTACCATATAATTTATTTATATGGATTTCATACAAGAAATGTATTCAATAACAATGATAACCAATCAACCATCATCCAGAGTGCATTACCCAACTGCATAAGCCTTAAATATAAATAATTAACGCTTACAACAGTCTGTTGACCAATCGATTGACATACAACTAAACAATTGGGATTAGTGCACGCCAAATATCATCCCAATACCCTTGTAGGGTTTCAACCAACAAATACCGAATATTATTTGTGCAGTTGGGCGATGTGTAAAATTTATCATTCCAATCCATGTCAGTTAAATGGGTGTATAACAATCCGCCAGGGTGGCTCTTGCAAGCAACTCTGACTTTGGTGGGGCGTTTTAAAACAAGGTAAACATGCATAATGATATAACAAGGCAGGACATGACATATATATATATGTAAATAAACAGAGTAAGTAGATAAAACAGCGGAAGATTTTTAAACCATTTCAAAACACAAGTCTGGTACATCAAAATGTCAATTTCCCAAATAAACAAGTCTAGTACATAAAATAACATCATCTGAAACTGAAAAGGAAAACATAAAAGTAGCTATCCCCAAAGTGGAAAAACCATAGCGAGCTCATGTCCAAGGCATACATGAGCTATCCAAGAAAGCAGCTAAGATCCAAGCTAGGCTCCTGTATTCCCTCCCTGAGAACCTGGGGGGGGGGGGGGGGAACGGAAGAAAAGAGGCGAAAGGAAACAGGTCAGTCAAAAAGACTGAGTAAGCCCTGCTACGATCAGTCTATAAACTAATAAAGTTAACAGCATGATGGAAACTGAGATGATCATAGATAACAACATACTGGCATGATAAATTAACTACAAGATAGATAGAGGTGTCATCGCATAAACAAGGTTAAGTTTTTGCACCACGGTGTACTAACAAACCAACATAACAGGTATTGATCCCTTGGCCCAAGCTTTGACCCAATAACATGAAGTGACCTTAATATAAGATCCAACCAAACGGTCTAATCGATCGGCTCCCTATAAGCCTAACACGTCAAGTGTTGGTGTCCATACGGCCCACATATGGATGTAGTCAGACTGTGCTGGGTCCACCTTCGGGTGTATCAAGCCCTCGGGTGTCAACCCCAGACACTGAAGCAATAATGCACAGTCTAAACCTACTGGTACCCGTGCCTCGAGTTTGTCCAATACCGGATTACGTGCACGTCCGTAGCCCGCCTGGACCCGCACCGCTGTACCACTCGGCCGTCGCTTTGGTCGCTTACATCAGTCCAGTAATCGTGCCCCGCCCTAGCCTAGCCTCTAGGGTTGTGATGATACCCAACTGGGATTACTGCTGGAACAGACCACGTTGCTAGGGTTTCCTAAGAGGGTTAAGTGCGATTTAACCCTTCACTAGTCATGGATTAAATTGGTTAAGTACAACTTAACCCCATTTCAATCCCTCAAATCCCCTAATGGATTAAATTGGTTAAGTGTAACCGACAGTTCACAACTTAACCCCATTTCAATCCCTCGAATCCCCAAATTGGTTAAGTATTAGTGGACCCTGACTTAACCCTAATCATGAGGCATTAATTAATTTAATGCACCTTAACCTCTCACATTAGACTTTGTTGTGGTTACCTAGTTAAGCCGGTGGGTTCCGGGTAGATTTACACCACAACTTGGTCTAACCTCGGGTCTTGGCACCACATGACCAACTTCTCACATTGGGTCCTATTGTTTGTAGCCACTAGTTAAGCCGGTAGGTTCCGGGTAGAATTACGCTACAAACTCAACCCAACCTTGAGTTGGCCACACTTATGTTTTCTAAGTGTCATGTCCACTTTATTTCAAAACATAATTACAAGTCAACAAATACTTGGGTAGACCTAACTTAATAGGTAAATTCCCAAGGGGTAGACCTAACTTAATAGGTAAATTCCCAATCTTATATTTTCATGTATTTTAAGTTTACCCAAACCCCCCAACGTCATTCTATCGCTTACATATTCGTAATAACGCATAAAGGATAGGAAGAGGGAACTTGGCATAACATACATGATGAACTTGCATATCACAACAAACATGCATAACATGTTAGACTTGCATAATTTAGCATAGTGAACTTGCATATTACCATAAACATGCATAACATGGCATAGTGAACTTGCATAAATATGCATAACCCAATAAACTTGCAAATCATGGCATAGTGAACTTGCATAAACATGCATAACTTGTTAAACTTGCAAATCATAGCATAGTGAACTTGCATAAACATGCATAACTTGTTAAACTTGCAAATCATGGCTTAGTGAACTTGCATAAACATGCCTAACTTGTTAAACTTGCAAATCATGGCTTAGTGAACTTGCATAAACATGCATAACTTGTTAAACTTGCAAATCATGGCTTAGTGAACTTGCATAAACATGCATAACTTGTTAAACTTGCAAATCATGGCTTAGTGAACTTGCATAAACATGCATAACTTGTTAAACTTGCAAATCATGGCTTAGTGAACTTGCATAAACATGCATAACTTGTTAAACTTGCAAATCATAGCATAGTGAACTTGCATAAACATGCATAACTTATCAAACATGTGTAACATAGCATAGTGAACTCACATAAGCATGCATAACTTATTAAACATGCATAAATCCCAACTTTCATCACATATTAACTTTAGAGTTTCTAAAATGAAGGTAAGAGGGCTTACAATGCTTATGCGGACTCAAATGAGTATAGCAAATGTAAGAAACCCCTTATGCAACAAAATAAAACCCCAAAATGCAAGCAAACTTGATCAAGACTCCTCCTTTATGATGAAAATAGAGAAACAAGACTTTAATGCAAGCTAAAGAGGATCATACAAGCCTAAATACACTTGTATGCATGGAAATCTCTTAGGAATTTGTTTAGGAATTGTATGAAGAGAGTGGAGGCCATGAGAGTTTTGATTTTGACATAGTTTAGTTGCTAGAATGAATAATGAGTGATTTAGGGTAGTTTAGGGTCTTATTTATAGATTAGGCTAGTGATTTAGACCATAGGATTAAACCCTAGTTCCAATCTCAGCCCTCTAAACCGAATCTGGCCCCCAAGCTCAACACAACCAAGCCCAGATCAGAAATGGTGCGCCAGGCAAAACTGCCCGGCCACCCCGTGTCGACAGGGCTGTCGACACCCTGGGGACCCTGTCGACATGCCTGTCGACATGGGGGTCCTGGCGGGAGTTTTCTCGCCTGCGCCAGTTTGCCCTAATTCCCAACTTTCAACTTGAAATTCAAATCTGTTTTTACTTAGGAATTTTCTGAAAACTTCGTTGGGCCTTAATCGGGTCATACGGACTCCGATTTTCGAAAATTCGGACTCTATTTCGCGTATTTTTCCGAGACGAATGCAATGGCATAGCCCGTTTCCCCTGATTCACATTTTATAATTAAATTCTGCCTCGATTTATATTATAACAGGTTATTGAAAATACGGGTTGTTACATTCTCCCCTCCTTAAAGGATTTCGTCCCCGAAATCTTCAAGTTAGGAAGAACCTATCCTACCATCCAACATCCATCTACTCAAAACATCATCCACGAGCAATCATTGTCCTTACAAGATTCTAAATGTGGTATGAACATATGCAAAAGTGTGTGTATATGTACTTATCTAATGCAAAGATCAGGCGGTTACTGATACAGTAAACCTCCTTAATGCATATGTATGTCAGTGAAATGAATCCATATGTATGCAAATTCCTAACATAATTCATAGTATCTATATGAGTGCACATAACATTCATCCATATGCAACATCCATGTGGTAGCACAACAAGTTTCAACCATGAATAAGTGTAAGCACTCATGCATATGCAACATGAAGAGTGTGTGAGCCGATCTAGTGCCTAATGTGTATAATGCATCCACGAGTAACCACTTGCAAACACTTGCAACCACTTGCAAACATCAAGCATAACATGTTTCAAATACATGTTTCATCCAAAGGGTTTCTACCTAAGGTTCTCATGACAAGATAAACACGATAAACTAGATAAACATGGACAAAGAGATATGCCAAAAAGAGATCTTAGAAGATAAGCAAGATAAACTCCTTTTTGGATTACAAGAAATCCATTCAAACTCTGACATATAGTACTAACCGATGAGTCATAACCCCCTTATGGAGTTTACAACAGAAATAAGATCGAGAATGGGACCGAGAGGATGTATACAAAAGATAACTTGCAAGCAAGCTCCACAGGAGAACAAGGATCAAGGATGCGCTCTTAAAAAGAGATATGATGCGCGTATCTAGTCTTCACCCTTCTTAGTCACGTTTCCTTGAGCTTTACTCCACTGTGCTTTGACCGTCTTTTACTTCATGATTTCTTGGCTTCCTAACTCCTGTTTCCCAAATTCGAGTTGGAACTCATTTCATTATCGCCTCTCGTCTTCCTTTTCCACTTATTCTTCTTTCTGTATACTTGGCTTAAACATAACTGTAACCTCATGATTTCATGCAAGCTCTCCAAAATTCACTAGTGAATCCTGGATCCCGTCTACTTACTATAAAGTATTCCACGCAGTAGAACTTTTCTTGAAAATACCAATCCACGTTGCCAATTGCCCTTATAAACGTGATTTTCTATAACTCATGCTTGATCGAAATGAACCATCCGCCTATGAGTGATAGGCCATACCTAGATTCAGTTGCCTACCCATGGCTTCCTGTAGGCTATTTCAAAACTGGCCAACTTCTTGAGGGTAAACCGTTGCTAACCATGATGCAGTCCTTTCGCTCTTCACCGGACTGAAATGAGCACTCTTCGTGAGTCTACCTATTATGACCCACATACCCGTATTCCCTTTCTTGGATCTAGGTAATCTATCCACATAATCTATCGAGATGTTTTCACACTTCCCTTGCGGAACCTCCAATGGGGTTAATGGCCCACCGGGCTTCTATGACTTGGCCTTAACCTGGTGGCACAACATGCATCCTGAGACCAACTCGGCCACCTCCTCGAGTGATGCGCATCTTCAAGAACCTTCTTTACCAAGTCTTCCACTCGAGGAACACATAATCTCTAATCGCGCCTTAGTCATCCCTTGTCATCTATAATATATCTAGCGAGGTGACTTAACATCTCGTCTCGAATCAACTGGCCCATGTTCTTGACTAACTGCGGGTCTTCTTCCTGTGAAACCCCCTTCTTGATCCAGAAGAGTAAGTCTAAGCTCAGGGAATGCTAGCTAACTAGCCAAACGGAGAAAGCTTCTTACTTCAATTTCCCTCCTCAGAGTTTTCCGGTCTTAAACCGCAACCGCTTTAGCGGAATCCACCGCTAAGCCTTACTTAGGAACTATGTGCCCAAGAAATCCAACTTCTTTCCTCCAAAGTGACATTTGGAGAACTTTGACCTTCAACTGGCGGCTCTAAGCGTATCCATCACCTCCTTGAGATGTCTAGCATGCTCTTCCTCGTTCTTTTAAGGAGATCAAAATATCGTCTATGACGACCACGACAAACTTGTTCAAGGACTCCCTAAACACCCTACCCATCAAGTTCACGTAATATGCGGGTGCATTAGTCAAACCAAATAGCATGACTAGCCATTCCAAAAATCCATCTAGAGTCCTAAACGCAGTCTTGTCAATTCCATCCTCAGCCATCCTAAGCTGATAGAATCCGGTAGCTGGATCAAAAGAAAACGGATGCTCCTACAAGCTGATCAAACAAATCATCGATCCTTGGTAACGGTTGTCTATTCTTCTCACGATAATCAACACATAAGCGAAGCAAACTGTCCACATTAGTAACGAATACTACTGGAGCACCTTACTCGCAAATGCTTCGTCTCAGGAAGTTCTTCTCAAGCAACTCCTTGACTTGCTTTCTTAACTCTCATCTCGTGAGGTCATGTGCCTAACCGGCCACGAAACTGGCTTGGTATTACCAACCAGATAATGCGGAAATCTATCCCACGTCCAGGGGTAACCCCTTCACTTCACCCAAGATATCAGGATATTCTCGGACCACCCTCACAGATTGCAAACTATCGATAGAAGAGTCGAGGGATTCAAGATAACATAACATGACGGGACCCATAGGGTTGCTAGAAATTTCTAGGGTATTACCGAGGCGAGTCATGAGCCTCACAACCCTATATACAAAAACCAAGAATGGCTCCAAAACAGGACAACCATTCCATGCCCAAAACCAACCCATATCCCCTGAAACCGAGAATATAAACATCCCACGAGAATTCTATACTCAAGATAGAAATTTTCAAATCCACTCAGACCGCAGACAAACGGGCAGAACCCCCAATTGGATTTGAAACACATACGGGATCATCAACTAGACTAGTACTTAGGTGCAAACTTTCAACTAGATCAGATGAAATAAAACTATGCGATGTGCCAGAATCAAACAAAGTATGAACAGGGAAAGTCAGAAAATGTAAACAAGACTTTCAACAGAAACACTACCTCTATCATGAGCTGGAAGAACGGTGTTGAGGGGATGAATTCGCCCTCCAGATAGTCCTGCATACTGAGTCTGACCTTGCCCTTGTTTCCTCAGGCAATCCTTGCTGAGATGTCCAGACTCACCACAATGAAAGCATTCGCCCCGCTTTCTCTTCTTCTTCCTACATTCCCTGGATATATGTCCAACTTTACCACAGAAGTTGCATTTCCTATTCTCTCTTGGCTTGTCCTTGCGGTTGTTGTTATTCTTGCCTCGTTTCCCGGAATTTACCCTCTTGCTTTGAGACTCATTTGCCTTGACCTCTTCCTTGTCATTGTTATCTTCTTCTTGAAGCAGGGCCATATTCACCAAATTCTCGAAAGTCGCCCCCAAGGGTATATGAGACATGGCCAAACCATGTAATGGCTCGTTTAATCCTAGAGCAAAGTGTAGGGCCTTCTTCTGAGCTGTATTAACCAAATCTAAATCGACCCGAGCCAGTTGATTAAACTTATCTATGTATTCCCTAATAGTCATGTCCCCTTGCTTCAGTGATAAGAACCTCAGTCCAAACCTTCCTCTAAAGTCATCCCAAGTCTCAATTGGCCTAGTAGCGGTGGTGACTACCCACCAACATGCAGCTTCTTCCTTTAGCAACCATACTGCTAATAAAACCTTCCTGCGGTCACCTATATCAAAGGTGGCTAAAAGATCTTCGGTCTCTTTCAACCAATTCCTTGCCTCTACAAAAGTCTCTGTTCCACTAAAATTCTTGCCACCCATCCTCTTAAAGTTCTTACAAGTTTCCGCAAAATCCGCTTGCGGAGACTGAGGGAGAAGAGGAACATCAGCTACGGAAGGAGGAGGAGGAACAGCGGCCTTGATTGGAAGGACAACATTAGAGACACCCGGGACCGGTGCCGTGACTTCCAAGTACCGACAAAACCAATCAGGTATTTTTACTCCTTCGGGCAAGATGAGATTATCAGACATGCTGGAAACGAAAAGAAAAGAGTTCAAACGAGGAGTCAAAGGATAGTGCTAATGGCTTTTGGGGAATAGCCTTTAAAAATAACTAGACTTTTCTTTGGAAAATACTTTATACTTGGTTTTGAAAATAGTTTTTCAAAAGTTTTAAAAACCTTTTTATCCCTTCTCGTTAACCATATGCTCTGATACCAAATGTAACACCCCACCTCCGCCAGGGTGGCTCTTGCAAGCAACTCTGACTTTGGTGGGGCGTTTTAAAACAAGGTAAACATGCATAATTATATAACAAGGCAGGACATGACATATATATATATGTGTAAATAAACAGAGTAAGTAGATAAAACAGCGGAAGATTTTTAAACCATTTCAAAACACAAGTCTGGTACATCAAAATGTCAATTTCCCAAATAAACAAGTCTAGTACATAAAATAACATCATCTGAAACTGAAAAGGAAAACATAAAAGTAGCTATCCCCAAAGTGGAAAAACCATAGCGAGCTCAAGTCCAAGGCATACATGAGCTATCCAAGAAAGCAGCTAAGATCCAAGCTAGGCTCCTGTATTCCCTCCCTGAGAACCTGGGGGGGGGGGGGGGGGAAACGGAAGAAAAGAGGCGAAAGGAAACAGGTCAGTCAAAAAGACTGAGTAAGCCCTGCTACGATGAGTCTATAAACTAATAAAGTTAACAGCATGATGGAAACTGAGATGATCATAGATAACAACATACTGGCATGATAAATTAACTACAAGATAGATAGAGGCGTCATCGCATAAACAAGGTTAAGTTTTTGCACCACGGTGTACTAGCAAACCAACATAACAGGTATTGATCCCTTGGCCCAAGCTTTGACCCAATAACATGAAGTGACCTTAATATAAGGTCCAACCAAACGGTCTAATCGATCGGCTCCCTATAAGCCTAACACGTCAAGTGTTGGTGTCCATACGGCCCACATATGGATGTAGTCAGACTGTGCTGGGTCCACCTTCGGGTGTATCAAGCCCTCGGGTGTCAACCCCAGACACTGAAGCAATAATGCACAGTCTAAACCTACTGGTACCCGTGCCTCGAGTTTGTCCAATACCGGATTACGTGCACGTCCGTAGCCCGCCTGGACCCGCACCGCTGTACCACTCGGCCGTCGCTTTGGTCGCTTACATCAGTCCAGTAATCGTGCCCCGCCCTAGCCTAGCCTCTAGGGTTGTGATGATACCCAACTGGGATTACTGCTGGAACAGACCACGTTGCTAGGGTTTCCTAAGAGGGTTAAGTGCGATTTAACCCTTCACTAGTCATGGATTAAATTGGTTAAGTACAACTTAACCCCATTTCAATCCCTCAAATCCCCTAATGGATTAAATTGGTTAAGTGTAACCGACAGTTCACAACTTAACCCCATTTCAATCCCTCGAATCCCCAAATTGGTTAAGTATTAGTGGACCCTGACTTAACCCTAATCATGAGGCATTAATTAATTTAATGCACCTTAACCTCTCACATTAGACTTTGTTGTGGTTACCTAGTTAAGCCGGTGGGTTCCGGGTAGATTTACACCACAACTTGGTCTAACCTCGGGTCTTGGCACCACATGACCAACTTCTCACATTGGGTCCTATTGTTTGTAGCCACTAGTTAAGCCGGTAGGTTCCGGGTAGAATTACGCTACAAACTCAACCCAACCTCGAGTTGGCCACACTTATGTTTTCTAAGTGTCATGTCCACTTTATTTCAAAACATAATTACAAGTCAACAAATACTTGGGTAGACCTAACTTAATAGGTAAATTCCCAAGGGGTAGACCTAACTTAATAGGTAAATTCCCAATCTTATATTTTCATGTATTTTAAGTTTACCCAAACCCCCCAACGTCATTCTATCGCTTACATATTCGTAATAACGCATAAAGGATAGGAAGAGGGAACTTGACATAACATACATGATGAACTTGCATATCACAACAAACATGCATAACATGTTAGACTTGCATAACTTAGCATAGTGAACTTGCATATTACCATAAACATGCATAACATGGCATAATGAACTTGCATAAATATGCATAACCCAATAAACTTGCAAATCATGGCATAGTGAACTTGCATAAACATGCATAACTTGTTAAACTTGCAAATCATAGCATAGTGAACTTGCATAAACATGCATAACTTGTTAAACTTGCAAATCATGGCTTAGTGAACTTGCATAAACATGCCTAACTTGTTAAACTTGCAAATCATGGCTTAGTGAACTTGCATAAACATGCATAACTTGTTAAACTTGCAAATCATGGCTTAGTGAACTTGCATAAACATGCATAACTTGTTAAACTTGCAAATCATGGCTTAGTGAACTTGCATAAACATGCATAACTTGTTAAACTTGCAAATCATAGCATAGTGAACTTGCTTAAACATGCATAACTTATCAAACATGTGTAACATAGCATAGTGAACTCACATAAGCATGCATAACTTATTAAACATGCATAAATCCCAACTTTCATCACATATTAACTTTAGAGTTTCTAAAATGAAGGTAAGAGGGCTTACAATGCTTATGCGGACTCAAATGAGTATAGCAAATGTAAGAAACCCCTTATGCAACAAAATAAAACCCCAAAATGCAAGCAAACTTGATCAAGACTCCTCCTTTATGATGAAAGTAGAGAAACAAGACTTTAATGCAAGCTAAAGAGGATCATACAAGCCTAAATACACTTGTATGCATGGAAATCTCTTAGGAATTTGTTTAGGAATTGTATGAAGAGAGTGGAGGCCATGAGAGTTTTGATTTTGACATAGTTTAGTTGCTAGAATGAGTAATGAGTGATTTAGGGCAGGTTAGGGTCTTATTTATAGATTAGGCTAGTGATTTAGACCATAGGATTAAACCCTAGTTCCAATCTCAGCCCTCTAAACCGAATCTGGCCCCCAAGCTCAACACAACCAAGCCCAGATCAGAAATGGTGCGCCAGGCAAAACTGCCCGGCCACCCCGTGTCGACAGGGCTGTCGACACCCTGGGGACCCTGTCGACATGCCTGTCGACATGGGGGTCCTGGCGGGAGTTTTCCCGCCTGCGCCAGTTTGCCCTAATTCCCAACTTTCAACTTGAAATTCAAATCTGTTTTTACTTAGGAATTTTCTGAAAACTTCGTTGGGCCTTAATCGGGTCATACGGACTCCGATTTTCGAAAACTTGTACTCTATTTCGCGTATTTTTCCGAGACGAACGCAACGGCATAGCCCGTTTCCCCTGATTCACATTTTATAATTAAATTCTGCCTCGATTTATATTATAACAGGTTATTGAAAATACGGGTTGTTACAACATGTATGCAATTTCAATCAATATCCAATTCAGTTCAATGTTTGTGTAACACCCCACCTCCAGCAGTGCCACTCTAGCAAGCGCACTAGCTTTGGAGGGGCGTTAAACGAGGTAAACATGCATGCAGATATCACAAGGCAGAACATATAAGTAAAACAGCGTAAGTAAAGCAGCGGATAAAACTAGTATTTCAATACCATAGTCAAGTTACATCAAAGTACTGAGTCATTATTTTCCACAAAACAAAGTCTAGAAAAACATTAACTGAAAACAACATAAAGTAAACTATCCCCAAATTAGAATAAGGCCATAGCATGCTCAAGTCCAAACCATACATGAGCTATCCAGAAAAGCAGCTAAAGATCCAAGCTAGGTACCAGTGTTCCCACCCTGTAAACCTAACGGGGGGGGGGGACGGAAGAAAAGAGGCGAAAGAAAACGGGTCAGTCAAAGAGACTGGTAAGTCCTATCTACTATTAGTATAAAAACTAATAAAGTTAACTGATCATGTAAAGCAGAGATGAAACATAGGGTGATAACTGGCATGGTGAAAAGATAGATCAAGTGTGGCATCGCATATACAAGGTTAAGTTGCACCAAGTGTGTACAAGTAATCCATGTCAAGTATAAACAAGAAATGATCCCTTGGCCCAATCTTGGCCCAATATCCCGAGATGGCCTAGATCAAGGTCCAACAACACGGTCTAATCGATCGGCTCCCTAAAAGCCTAACTCGTCAAGGGTCGGTGTCATACGGCCCAATCACGAAGTGTAGTCAAACTGTGCTAGGTCCACCCTAGGGTGTATCAAGCTCTAGGGTGCCAACCCCGGACATAAATCAAGCATGCACAGCCTAAACCTACGGGTGCCCGTGTCTGCTTTTTCAACTCTGGACCATGTGCATGACCATAGTCCGCCTGAACCTACATCGGCGCACCTACTCAGCCGTCGTTTTGGTCACTTACATGTCAGCCCAGTAATCGTGCCCCACCCTAGCTGACACGACCCGAACTTCCCCGGAAAGGAAAGCACGGATGGCGTTGAGGACAAGACACAATAGAACGCAGACGGAAGAACATTTCATTGCTATTACAACAATTCCATCAGATACAAGAATATACATAGTATAAATGAATAAATTACATTCGATAAATATCAGAGATGACAATAAATAACATAGCAGCGGAAAAATAGTACAAAGCACAACTGAAGGTGATATATGGATACAGAGCTTTCCGGATATCATTCCAGCTATAAACCAGGATCCTGTGAATATAAATCTGCAAAACCAAAACTACTAGCTGCCCGTGCGAAAAATAGGGGCACCTAGAGTTTAGGTTAAAACAATAAACTCCAGGTCAGTCATGTGACTGGTGTGAGAACTAAAACAGTTATTTAAAACTTTATTTTAAAAGAAAGTAATTCAAGGGACCACGCCATATAACACAGAACGGGTTTCCTCCCAAGAATACCAGTGCATATAAATAAACAGCGCAATGCTTTTTCGAAAAATGAAGCTATTATAAGACCCAGGTCCCATCACACAATGCAACGCAAGCCGGAGGATAGGGTTTTACCTTATAACAGCCAAACATGCTTGGTACATTTAAAACAAATCATTTGATACTATAATAAGTGTATAGTGTCAAAACAATTTCAATCATAAATATCAATCATAGACGGCATAAGTGCCCCATACCACTATGCGCCATACTAGGCTCTATAAATAAAAACTGAAACGCACGTATTGGAAATTGGATTTCCGTCATGAGTCGAGGCAAGGGGCAAGCTCCTCTCCGCTTCGAGACACTCTAGCAAATGCCTCGGGACTACACACTCTGGGCAACCCCGGATGCGGCTGGGCCGGTCCTCACTTACGTTAGAGGATTGGCAATTCCTGAACACACGTTTCCCAGTCCTTACAGACCTATAATCGAGGCGCCTCATTCCAACAACCACAAAGGTGAAAAGTATATAAATGTCAGAGCTGGTAAGTCACTGACACCACCATAGATAGAAAGAAACGTCGTGCTCTCCCAGCGGTCCGTATCCCGTTTTTAACTCATACCGAGGTGTGAGGCTCGCGAATTCACGTTATACACAAAGCTACGCCACAAAGGCCATGCTTTGATCATCAAGCACAAGACTTTGCTTTTCAACAGAAGCCTTGATCATTGCATCTTAGCGTGCCACACAGGCAATTCATGCCATGCGATTGATATCTATCGATATATAACCTCTAAGCTCGTACGTCTTAGAGATGGGCGTTAAGCAAGAGAATAAATTCTCCGCCGCCAAACAGATATATATTTAACAGAAATCAATCAACACAGAATGAAATCCAATGTCAGACACACAATCCATTTACAAGTTCATTCTGGGTCTGAACGAAACCGGAGGCACTTTCCTCGCATATCCATCGATCTCCAAGTACGTCTGGACGACCACCAACTGTTTCCATCCTCTTGGGTGTACAGCCCAATCAGGATCGTCAGTAATTATCCAAACGATGTGGAGACTTCCGGTCTTCGACCACCGGTCTTCGACCACCATCTTCATCTTCGACTTATCGTCGAATCGGTTATTCAGAATGGGTATAAACCCGGACTTTCCGAACAACCCGCGTATATTAAAACAAATGTTACACAAACACAACATACGCCTCATTCCAATTCATATTTTCAGGGAAAGGTTCCCATTAATTTTATCCAAGATAAATTCTTTAAAATTTATCCTTTAATCTTCCTTTGGATGTCATTTCAAACCAAATTATGGTTTTCTAAACTAGTCGAGATTAGCGAACCACACCGAAGTAATTATTTATTTTATTTCCCAACCCCAACCTGTTCATCCCATGAAGCAAAACTGGCAATACTCCATATTTAGCACCATAGTTTTATCGGTAAAATTAATTACCATTTCACATTCAAATCTAATTAAAGATTTAACTATCGCTTTGGAGCAAAACTGGTGATACTCCATTCTCGCTCGTTTTCTAAATTTGATAATTTAGATTGTAAATTCACATTTCAATCTAATTGTAGATTCGTTAAAACTCCTTTTATTGGGTTAAAGAACTAATGTCTTTTAAAACACCATTCACGACAAACCCAAATCACATCCTATTTATCATCGGGTTAAAGAACTAGTGTTGTTTAAAACACAGTTCACGATAAACCCACAAATCAATTCTAGTTCAATTCAAATCAAATATATTAGGAATTCCGATTATATAAAACCCCTTTTTAAATCTAATTTATTTATTTAAAAATAAAAACCCTGGTTTTAAATTGAGTTCAAACTAGTTCATTTCGATAAAAATCTATTTTTATCTTTTCAAATATGGAGTTTTTCATCCCAATTTTTCCCAAATCATTTCTTATGATTTTACACAAATTATTACTATTTTTAATAATTTAATCAAGGCCCGTACAGTCGATTTCCAACAACGGCCATCGAATTGCACTTACAACGACCTTTTCCAATTTTGATTTGGACGTATCTCCAAATCCAACCATTAGATTTCAAATTTCAAATATTCTTAGAAAGCTCTTTTCAATACGAACCCAACGGTTCCGGTTTTAGGAGAATCCGACGGTCGGATCTCCCGTAATGTCCTTTTGAAATAAATGGTCGAAATTTACGAACTGCCGCGGCGCGTTCTATTCAGGCCATTATATTATATATATATAATATATATAATATATATTTCGTCGATTTCTATTTAAAATGAATTATATAAATAGTTTTGAATTCGTTTCAAAAACAATTTCAACTTCCATTTCAATTCAAAGCAAAATTGAATTCTTCTTTATAAGTTCGTTTTAAAATTCATTTCTATTCAATTCAAATTTCAATTCAATTTGAATTCATTTCAGTTCGCTTTCTATTCAATTTGAATTTGTTTTCTATTCGATTCAATTCAAATTGGTTTTCTATTCAAATTCAATTCAAATTCGTTTTCTATTCAATGCAATTCAAATTCGTTTTCTATTCAATTCATTTCGAAATCGTTTTCTATTCAATTCATTTCGAAATCGTTTTCTATTCAATTCATTTCGAAATCGTTTTATATTCAATTCATTTCGAAATCGTTTTTTATTCAATTCATTTCGAAATCGTTTTATATTCAATTCATTTCGAAATCGTTTTATATTCAATTCATTTCGAAATCGTTTTATATTCAATTCATTTCGAAATCGTTTTATATTCAATTCATTTCGAAATCGTTTTATATTCAATTCATTTCGAAATCGTTTTATATTCAATTCATTTCGAAATCGTTTTATATTCAATTCATTTCGAAATCGTTTTATATTCAATTCATTTCGAAATCGTTTTATATTCAATTCATTTCGAAATCGTTTTATATTCAATTCATTTCGAAATCGTTTTCTATTCAATTCATTTCGAAATCCGTTTTCTATTCAACGCAATTCAAATTCGTTTTCTAAATATTCTATTTTGAAATCACTTTTCAATATTCATTTTAAAATGAATAAAATCGATATAAATATTGTTCGCGTCAAAATGGCGTCAATCTAATCAACACGGCTTCATATATTTCTATTTTTAAATATTCTATTTCAAACATTTCCTTTTCAAATATTTCTGTTTCAAATATTTCGTTTTCAAATATTCCTATCTCAAATATTTCGTTTTCAAATATTTCTATTTCAAATATTTCGTTCAACACATGACTAATCTCAACGAATGAGTACGGTCAACACATGAACCTTTATTTTATATTAATAAAGAAGTAAATTTTATTATTAAAATATTTCGTTCAACACATGACTAATCTCAACGGATGAGTACAGTCAACACATGAACCTTTATTTTATAATATTCTTTATTTTCTAAATTGGAATGAGGCCCAATCAATCACCATATAATGTTAATTATATGGATTTTCGTGCATCACACGTGTATAATAACATTGAAAAATAATCAACCATCAACCAAAGTGCACTACACTGTATAAGCATCAATTATAGATATCTAACGCTTATAACAGCTTGTCAATCAATCGATCGACAAATTTAATCAACCAGGATGAGTGAACTTCAAATTTCATCCCAACACCCGTGTGGGGTTTCAAAAATAAAACACAGATTTTAGTTGTGCAGTTGGGCGATGTGTAAAATTTATCGACCCAATCAATGTCCTTCAAATAGGTGTACATAAACAAACCGTCCGGTTTGTAAATGAATATTTTATTTATTCACATTCACTATATTCATCTTCACGTTAAACATTATATTTTTAACGATAAAACATTTTCTTTCAACATATGAATTTTTATTCAGTTCATTTACAAAATAAAAATGATATTTTTATTTTTCTAACATATTTTAGGAAGTTTCGGCGGCATAACGGCACGATACTAGAAACAGGACGAGGCCTAGCCTTATCCCCGGTCTAGTGAAGGCCCACGCCATTCACAAATCAATCCAATCAATTTCATTTCACCAAACAATCAATTCAAATCTAATCATCTAACTAATTTATGCAATCAAACAAACAAGTTCATGGTCTGTGGACGATTGTGTCGGGTGCTACTAAGCACCGTCTGCATCCTAGTATATATATATAACTAGAAAAAGAAATTGAAAGGTGAGAAATTCTCACCGATAGCTATCCAATCATCTTGACTCTTCTTTGATAGAAATCTTCATCGTTATCGCATTTTTGTCATCTTCGTTGCTGTAGCCACTTCATATATAAAAATCGAATTTTTACTTCGTATTCAATATATAAAAATCGAATTTTTACCTTGTTATTCAATATATAAAAATCGAATTTTATTATACTATTCAATATATAAAAATCAAATTTTTATTATGCTATTCAATATATAAAAATCGAATTTTTACTTCGTTATTCAATATATAAAAATCGATTTTTTTACCTTTTCAATTTGAAAGATTTCGCCTTTTTAATTTTAAAGATTTCGACTTTTCACTTTTAAAGATTTCGCCTTTTCACTTTTAAAGATTTCGCCTTTATAAAAATATCATTATAAAAATCACATCTTTATTTTGCTACACATATAAAGATGATATTTCTAATATTCCTGTCATGTAAAAATTATATTTTTAGTTCTCTTCATAAACAAAAATCATATTTTTACATCATCTATATAGTAAAGACTATATTTTTAATACTTTAAAAATATAAAAAATCATATTTTTAGGTTGTTGTTCATATGGTAAAAACCATATAATTATATGAATTAAATGATACCTTCATATAAATAAAAATCAAAACTTTCCTATAATAAAAATCTAATCTTTAACATCATAAAAATTCTGTTTTAAAACCATTTAAAAGTTCAGTTTTAACACTAAAAAAAAATTCGGTTTCTAAATCAAATAAATAACAATAGATAAATGATAATAATAAAAAAAATAACAAAACTTACAGTGAACGAGGGGGGGGGGGGGTCTCTGGTTGTGCGCGAGGAGGGGGGGGGGCTTCGAATCGGAGTGGCGGCAGGTGGTGAGGCTCAGCGAGGGCGACGACGTGAGGTTGAGCTTTCTCGAACGGGGTGGGTTCTGGTCGGAGCGAGGAGGAGAGAGGGTGTACGGGGGAGGGAGGGGGATCAGAAGAGCTAGCCTACAGGCCGGCGGCGCGTCAAAGCGAGGAGCGACGGCTTTGTTCTCTTTTTTTTTCCTGTTTTTTATTTATCTGGATCGAAATGAAAACGAGAAAGGGGGGCAGGTTAAGAAGAAAAAGGAAGGGGGAATTTTTTTTTAATTATTTTATTTTCACTAAAAGCACACTTTATTTTCGACCTCAAAACGAGGCCTACCGCCTGTCGTCCATAGCTAATTACCCCCATTCCGAACACAATGGGATATGTATCGCAAGCTGATTCGATCATTTCGATCAGTTTCCATTGAATTTACATTTAAATCGCTATATTGAATTTTAAACGTACATTTCAAATTACCGGGGTCACATACTAACAAGAAAAATTCCAGAAAAATATTTTCTAGCTTCGTATTGACGATACGGTCCTAACAAAATTAATTTCGTCGAATTCTGAGAGCGTTTGAAAAATGGCCATTTTCCAGTCGATTAAAATCAACTGAAACTGGTCAAATGCGTTTTCCTTTGCCACGCTCACATATTGATTCGAAAAATTATGAAATTGGAATCTATCAATAATTTGACATCACGGATCCAACAAAAGTGGTTTCGTACGAAATCCGAGGTTGTTGCAAAATGTCTATTTTTAAGGGCCTGAATTCCATAACGACTATTCAGAATTTTCAACTGGACATATCTTTGATTCCCGCTATGAAATTTTGATTTTTCGGATTCGTTGGAAAGATATTAACAATTAGATCCTAATGTTTTTGGTTTCACTAAAATCCGGATTGTTTTGCACCCGGTACATTCAATTGAAGTTTGAAATCGAATTATCGACACTACCGCGCCATTTTCAATTCTATTTATAATTATATATAAATATTTATATTCTAAAGACGACGTATATAATATAAAGGTCAAATTTCAATTCAAAATAATTTATCGTCGATATTATTTAAAATAATCTATTTTAAATATTCAAAATTCGCTAAAATGCCAAAATAAAATTTTAAACTGGCTCGGATTTTCGGGTTGTTACAATCTACCCCACTTAAAACTTTTCGTCCCCGAAAAGGAACAAAGTCGAAAGTGGTTTGATCAATCAACTCTACGTTCGATCTGGCTTCCATTCTCCAACTTTTCAGTTTATGAGAATTTTCAAATTTTCAAAAATTGGCTAACACCCTAATTTTTTGAAAAATTTCGCCATAACCCTCCCCTGCACCGGGAGCTACGGGAAAATCCCGAAATTGCCATATAGGCCTTCTGATCTCAAAAGAAAAAGAAAAGGCCAAGCGGCTAGCCAATAGGCTCTAAAATCATCATCACCAAACAAACAGTAAATTATGTAGTAAACATGTACTTATTTGTCGGCAAACAAATTTTATTCTTCGGCTCTAGCCTCCTTGCTATGACCTGTTCAATGTAAGTATGTATATGCAAGCAAATGCGACCAATTTTCAATATAGTTCAATATTTGATGCATAGGTAGCATAAATGGTTAAAATTATCAACAAATAAACAACCAACACAACATCAATCAATTAGTGAATTAGAGTTTCAAATTCATAATTTGATATATATACAAAAATCTTGTTTTTGATGCCAATTCACAACTGTGTTTGTAACAACCCGGAAAATCTGGGCCAGTTTAAAATTTTCTTTTGGTAATTTTAGCGAATTTTGATTATTTAAAGAATTATTTTAAATAATATCGACGAGAAATTTATTTTGAATAAAATTCGAACGTATATATTATACGCGTCGTCGTTAGAATATAAATATTTATATATATTATAAATAGAATAAAAATGGCGCGTAGTTCGATAATTCGATTTCAAACTTCAATTGAATGTACCGGGTGCAAAACAATCCGGATTTTAGTGAACCAAAAATAATGGAATCTAATAGTGAATATCTTTCCAACGAATCCGAAAAATCAAGATTTCATATCAGGAATCAAAAGATATGTCCAGTTGAAAATTCTGAATAGTCGCTATGGAATTCAGGCCCTTAAAAATGGACATTTTGCAAATGACCTCGGATTTCGACGAAACCAGTTTGTTGGGTCCTGGTGCCAAGTTATTGCTAGGTTTCAAATTCATAATTTTTCGATTCAATATGTGAGCGTGGAAAAGGAAAACGCGTTTGACCAGTTTTAGTTGATTTTAATCAACTGGAAATTGGCCATTTTCAAACGGTCTCAGAATTCGACGAAACTAGTTTTGTTAGGACCGTATCGTCAATACGAAGCTAGAAAATATTTTTCTGGAATTTTAGTGTTAGTATGTGACCCCGGTAATTTGAATGTGCGTTTAAATTCAATATAGTGATTTAAATGAAAATCAAAAGGGAACTGATTATAACGATCAAACCAGCTTGCGATACATATCCATTGTGTTCGGAATGTGGGTTAAACGCTATGGACGACAGGCGGTGGGCCTCGTTTCGAGGTCGTGAGTAAAAGTCACCCCTTTTGCAAATTTAAATAATAAAAAACTAATAAAAAATAAAATAAATATAATTTTTAATTTCCCTTCCCCCCCTTTTTCTTCGTTCTGCCCCCCCCCCCCCTTCATTTCGATTCAGACAGAAGAAAAGAAAAAGAAAAAAAAAACCCTAACAGGAAATCGACGCCTCCACCAACCTCCACCGCCGACCGCCCATATCCGCTCGCCCAGTACATCGACGCAACCCCCCGTTCGAGCCCAGTACATCGACGCAAACCCCCCCGTTCGAGCCCCGAAGGATCTAGCGCAACCCCGAAGCAGCGACGCCTTGCCGCCTTCAGCCGCCTCCCGCTTCGAACCCCGAGCCACCTAGAAGCTGCGCCGCCGACATCTCGAACACCCCCCCCCCCCCCCCGTCGAATCAAATCGAGCCCCCTCTGTAAGTTTTTAATTGTATTTTATTTTTTATTTATTTTATATATAAACTGATTTATAAAAAGAATAAAACTGAGATTTTTTAAAGTATAAAAACTGAGATTTTAAAATATAAAACGAATTTTTTTTTTTAAGTTAAAACTGAAATTTTTTAAAGTATTAAAAACAGAAATTATATAAAATTAAAACTGGTTTTCTTATTAGTAACAAAACTGATTTTGTTTTTAAGAAAAATAAAAACTGATTTTGTCTTTGAGAAAAATGAAAACTGATTTTTGTTTTTAATAAAAAGAAAACTGATTTTACAATTCTTAAAAACTGGAATTTTATAATGATATAAAAACTGATTTTAAAATGAATTATAAACTAAAAGGAGATCAGAAATTTAAAAGGAAAAATCAGATTTTTAGATATTGAAAGTCAAAATAAAAATCATATTTTTATATGTTGATAGTCGAAGTAAAAATCATATTTTTATATATTGAATAGCGAACTAAAAATTCGATTTTTATATATTGAACTTTGAACTACAAAATTCGATTTTTATATATTGAACTTCGAACTAAAAATTCGATTTTTATATATTGAATAGCGAAGTAAAAATGTGATTTTTACGTATGTAGTGAAAGCAGCAACGAGATGACGAAGAGGCGATAACGAGGAAGACTTCTGCAGATGAAGAGCCGTGGAGCTAGGATAGCTATAATGTGAGAATTTCTCACCTTTCAATTTCTTTTCTAATTATATATATATACTAGGATGCAGACGGTGCTTAGTAGCACCCGACACAATCGTCCACAGACCATGGACTTGTTTGTTTGGTTGCATAGATTAGTTGAATTATTTGTTTGAATTGAATTGTTTGGTGAGATGAAATTGATTTGATTGATGTGTGAATGGCGTGGGCCTTCACTAGACCGGGGATAAGGCTAGGCCTTGTCCCGTTTCTAGTATCGTGCCGTTATGCCGCCGAAATTTTCTAAATATGTTAGAAAAATAAAAATATCATTTATTTATAATGAACTGAATGAGAAATTCATATGTTGGAATAAAATGTTTTATCGTTAAAATATAATTTTTAACGCGAATGTGAATAAACAATATTCATTTACAAACCAGACGGTTTGTTTATGTACACCTATTTGAAGGACATTGATTGGGTCGATAAATTTACACATCGCCCAACAGCACAAATAAAATATGTGTTTGATTGTTTGAAACCCCACACGGGTGTTGGGATGAAATTTGAAGTTCACTCATCCTGATGATTAAATATGTCGATCGATTGATTGACAGGCTGTTATAAGCGTTGAATATCTATATTTGATGCTTTACAGTGTAGTGCACTTTGGTGATGGTTGATTATTTTCAATGTTATTATATACATGTGTTGTATGAAAATCCATATAATTAACTTTATATGGTATTGATTGGGCCTCATTTCAATTTGAAAAATAAAGAATATTATAAAATAAAAGTTCATGTGTTGACAGTACTCATTCATTGAGATTGGTCATGTGTTGAACGAATATTTTGATAATAACAACTATTTTGAAAAAGAAATATTTGAAATAGCATATTTGAAAATAGAAATTTATGAAGCCGTGTTGATTAGTTTGACGCCATTTTGACGTGAACGATATTTATGTCCATTTTATTCTAATGAATTGAATTGAAAACGATTCGAAATGAATTGAATTGAAAACGATTTCGAAATGAATTGAATGAAAACGAATTCGAATTGAATTGAAAACAAATTGAAATGAATTCAAATTGAATTGAAATTTGAATTGAATAGAAATGAATTTTGAAACGAATTTATAAGAAGAATTCAATTTTGCTTTGAATTGAAATGGAAGTTGAAATAGCTTTTGAAACGATTTTAAACTATTTATATAATTCGTTTAAATAGAAATCGACGAAGTATATATTATATATATAATATAATAGGCCTGAATAGAACGCGCCGCGCCGCGGCAGTTCGCGAATTTCGTCCATTTATTTCAAACGACATTACGGGAGATCCGACCGTCGGATCCTCCTAAAACCGGAACCGTTGGGTTCGTATCGAAAAGAGCTTTCTAATGAATATTAGGAGTTTGAAATCTAACGGGTTGGATTTGGAATTATGTCCAAATCAAATTTGAAAAAGGTCGCTGTAAGTGCAGTTCGATGGCCATTGATGGAAATCGACTGTACGGGCTTGATAAAATTATTAAAAATAGTAATAATTTGTGTAAAATCATAAGAAATGATTTGTGAAAGTTTGGGATGAAAAACTCCATGTTTGAAAAGATAAAAATAG
>JASFAX010007372.1:0-25513 GCA_030737875.1 Allium sativum
TTTACCGGTGTCTCGTCTTATGCTAGCGGGATGTGGAAACGTATGCAATCCGTGAAGACGTTCTTTGATTCCCATGGTGGCAGAATCAGGTGGGACAGTGGTCCCTTCTCGATCCTATCAGCATGGAATTCGGCTAGATCGCCTTCTCCCGTGCTTCCTTTATTTTCTTTCATCTGGGATGCCCGTATTCCACCAAAATTTTCTCTTTTTATGTGGCGGATCCTTCACGATGGGCTACCTGTAAATGATCCCTTCATTTTCCTGTTGCCGGTGTCGCGGCAACGGAGACACTGAGTCGTTGGCACATTTGTTTATCCGTGGCTATTCTGCCAACTCGGTCTGGAATTACTTCTGGAACTTAGTAGGCATTCATCGAAATGCAGATTCATTTTCTGATTTACTGTCTCTTTGGTGGTACAAGATCTCTAGGAAATCTATTTGTTCTATCCTTTTTCGCTTTATCCCATGTCTTGTCCGCTGGCATGTTTGGTACACGCGGAACAAGTCTATTTTCGTAGAGGAACCTATGGACCCCTCTTCTATTATACGAAAAGTAAGGAATGATATATTTCTTGCATTTCGGGGTAGATCGTTTAGAGGCACGATTAGTCCCCGTTCGCGGATGTTATCTGGTTTATTGGATGTTTCCACTCTACTAGTTGCCTCCAGCGAGGGAATTGGTTGAGCCTTCTATTCTTCCAGGTTAGTGGGATCCGTCCCACCATCCTCTCCTCACCTCCCCACCCTCCTTTTTATGACAGATTATGTTTACTAGTACTGCAGGCCTTGCTTTTACCGGTTAGACGGTTTGTTGGTAGTAGGCTTTCCAGGTTGTGGGCTGATCTGTTGATTAAGAGTTGTCTTTTGAGTGGTGCTGGTTTTCGTTGTTCTTAGCTTGGATTGTCTGTCATCATGGATTGTCGTCTTCTGGGTTTGGCTTCACTTTGCTCCTACATAGGTGTAGTTGTTGGTGTTGCGTTCTTGCGCTAGCTAATTGCTTGGCCGAGCTATCTACCAGGAGCTTCTCTCAGTCTACCCTGATGTCTCCTTGGGTTGCTTGTCTGCCTTTGCTAGTTTCTTCAAAGAGGGTGCTTGGATTTTGGTTTTGATCCTATTGGTCGTCTTCTATTTTGAGGATTTTTTCCCTTTTTTCTCTGGTTTCTGTTTTCTTTCGAGAGTGTACAGTGTATATAGCCATCTCTACATAATCTATTTTTGTGCGCCATTAGAGAAAGGTTATTATTAAAAAAAGATCTTGACATCCTTCTCTTGCACATTATACCCCAAAAACCGTCCCTCTTCAGTGCATTACACCCGAAAACCTGGTCCACGTCAGCACTTTCCAACATAAAGAACGAAACTGCCTCCAATTCTACACCACTGCTCTTTACTTTTTATCCGATTTAAGTAAAAAAGAAACATGCTACTGCCAACAATAAAATCGTTGCGTTCCCCACTCTTTAGTTGATTAGAGTTCCATCGGTGATCCTCGAAGCAAGCGCCCTCATGAGCTCCTTCCTTGGCTCGAACCCTGTCACCGCTAGCCCTGCCATTAGCTTGTAATTTGTCCATAAAGCTTACACATTCCAGGAGAGATCTGGTCCTTCACTTAAGTTCGATTTTCATCAATACAGGTCAGTAGATAGATCTCATTACTCTTTAATTTCTTTCTGTTCAAAATTTGGTGAATAAATGTATAGATCGATAGCTTTATGGAGAGGAAGAATTTAAATGGGTACTGTTGTTAGTTGTTAATCTGTGGCTTACTGGGTATTTTTGGTCTTAGACTGAAGAAGTCACGAAGTGAAAAAATGAACAAAGTAAACTCGTTTTGGCTTGGGTAGTTTTGGTACCGAAATGGGTATATATAGGTGATTGGTTCTTGAAGATAAGAACGATGTCTGCTCAGTAAGCCGAGCTATCTATTTCCTATTCACATAGGTGATGTACATTGGTCTATTGATGCGAGAAGATTGCGGGTACTAGATTAATGGTTTTAGAGCTTTAGTATATGTTGTATTCTCAAATAGTGACGGTGTGCTTCACAGAGAAATAGGTTAGGCCTGATTTGTCTATAGTTGTTGGACTTATCTTTTTCTTCCAGTACCATTGTCATGTGCAGATTGAATTTCATAACAGCTTTATATATATATATATATATATATATATATATATATTCTTTGTTTGCCTGATGCGACTCATGTTAATTTGCAGAAAAGGCAACTAAATCACCATTAGATTTTGTATTTATTGAAAGCTTCAAAAAAAAAAAATTGAAGGTTACCAATGTTGGAGTTATCCAATACAAATGCGGTTACTCAATATAGATGGTGGAAATTTTGCGGATGTACACATATATTTAAATGGATGTTTTAAAATTAGTCTATGTTGGAAATACAGTCCTTTATATTCGACTTGGCAAAAGAGTTTGCACTAGAGTATATACAAATAAAGAAACTTTTTCTCTTTTATTGTGTTTTCCATATTCCTCTTTATTTATTTGTTACTATTGTTTGTAATGTTCACGTCGGCAAAAAGTGGTTGGAATTGGTTTGGAAAACGATTTGGTATAGGGGTATATGCATGTGAAGAGATTGTTTCAATCTTGCTTTATATTTTTCTCTTTTCCTTTTTTTATTTGTATCCAGTACCCTTTTATTTCAGTTTTCCTTTAATTTCTACATTTGTTTGCAATTTCCAGTTTATTGTTTGTAACACCCCACGTCCATTAATGTCACTCACAAAGGGAATGCATTAACTTCCATAGAGGTTATAAGTGAATATAGAACAGAAAAATTACAACAAGACAGATAATAAATAGTACTTGGAAATCTAAAACTTCATTTTATTGCAGCAGAAATTAAACATGTATGTTACATCATAAAACCATAGATCATAACCAAGTACAATATCCATCTTCATAAAAACAAAATACATAATCCCATTACATAAATAGCCATTAAAAAGATAACAAGCTGGACTTTACTCAACGGTCCAAGCTTTCCAAAGAGAGATGAAGCAATTCAATCAAACTCCACTAGAGCTGGGCCCAACCTGAGGACCTGGAGGGGGAAAAAGGAAAGAAATAGAGGGGGTCAGACATAAAGTATGGCGAGTACGATAATTCTAACAATACTATTATCAAAATAACTAGACTAAGGCATAAGCTGGAAGACAAGTAAATGTCTATGAACTCTTAGGAAGATAAAGATAGCGTTTAAGATAACGTTAAAGATAACGGTAAAGGCACACCTAATTACTAACGAATGATTACTACACTGCACCGCACATTACTACACTACACCCCACCAGTCACCCTATTGTTTGATCCCACTTGCTTCACACAGAAACTTTATAAATAGCCTTACGTACCCCTAGCTGACTACATAGGTGTCGTCTGCCCCTATCTCCACTAGGTGTACCCCACTACCCACTTTCGATCGTCTCCCTACTCGTAGATACCCGTGCTGGCCCCACAGTGGGGTGTATCACTCCCCTAAAGTGGCAACCCGATACAACTTGAGAATGCACGGCTTATAACTACACGATGCAACAACATCTTACCTACCAGCCCGGGTCCAGACACGCATATGAAACCCGTTGGACTTGCGTTGCCACCGCTCCCCGTTTTGGCCTCTTACATTCAAACCCAGCATGCGTGTCCCGTCCTAGACTTGGGTCGAGCCCACAAAGATACGTTTGGGATACTGGTCGAAATGGGCCCCCACAAGCTACCCACCTAAGCTTGTCACTAGTATATCCCACTTAACCCTCTTAGTCATGTTCATTTACATGTGTGTTTGGTTAAGTTTTACTAATCGTATTTCACATGCCACTAAGGGCACCTCCTAGATTCCTCATGCCACCCAAGGCACCAACTTAACCCCCATGTCCCACCTTACATGTTTATCTGGTTAAGTATTTCTTAATTCATCCAGGCCATAACCTCATAAAGACCTCTCACATTAGATTGGCATTTATGGCAGCTGGATTTGCCGGGCGGGTCCGGGCAGTCTTACACCATAAAAGAGTCTAACCTCGTGTCTTTACAACCGTTATGCTTTGGTTTAGGCCTAGGACCTCTCACATTGGGCTGACATTTGTGACCACTGGATTTGCCGGGCGGGTCCGGGCAGTTTTACGTCACAAACGAGTCCAACCTCGTGTCCTAAGCAATGATTAACACTTAAAATCTTTTACCCCAGTTTTAATAATTCCCTATTCAAATTATTAATTAAGTCAACTTTTAATGATGTCCATAATTGACTCAATTATCGCCATCCACTTATGGCATGCAAAATCATATCAATTGCACCCCAACTTTTTAATATTAAATCCTTAATATTACCCCTACCCACGTTTATACGTTCGCTTATTCAACGTGTAATATAGGCTAGACTTGTATAGTCTAACACCTAGCACAAAGATAAATTATCACAACATATAGACAATTAAAATAAATCTAATCATAATAGGGGTGGAACTTGCATAAACTACACATGTTAAGGATCAAAGGTGTCAACTTGTTAAATGTCTCAATTTATATGATATGATCATAGCCCAAATCTATACATAAACTTGCATATGGGGTTTTTAGGCAACATAATGATGGTGTGAACTAGCATAGGATATCACATATGTCATAGCATAATTCTAGATGTCATAATAGATGTCTTGGTATATGTTCATAACTTTTCTAATCAATCTAACTTGCATATGTGACTTGTCATATAGATCAACATAACCCAAACATGATGATTTAATTAATATGAACTAACTAGCATAGATGGTAACATCATGGCCTTTTTAACATGTATGATTCATCACAACTTAGCATAGAAACTTTCAACATACATAACATCATCATAGCATGATTTACAACATGTAAGATATCATCATCACATAACATTGGATTTACAATATACATGATAGCAAAAGGGGTTTACAACAACATATATGATAATTCACATCATCTACTCATAATCCATTCATAACTCAACCTAATTAAAATGATAATAATCTTGTTAAGATCATCATACTCACAATTTAGAGAAGAAAAGAGAGAGTTTTTCTTTGCTTTAGGGTTGAGAGAATTATAATTGAATTTGCTTTTCTTCTTTCTTAGTTGGTGGCGGCTCCATTGATTTCCATGGCGATGGTATGACGGTAACTATTCTATTTTAATTAGGTTTAGGGTTAGCATTAGGATGTATTTATAGGTGTAGGAAGTTATTTAGGACCATTAGATTAACCCTGAACCATGAGAACCAATCAAATGCAAAATCTGCATTTGAGCGAATCGGCCCACGGGTTGACAGCCAAACACCCTGGATTAACCCCTAGTCGACCCAGCAAGGCTCGGGTCGACCTCAAAAATGGGCCGGTTCGGTTATTCCCCCTCCCAATTCGTTGTTTTGAACTTTTTCGCATATTTATTTATTTAATTTTATATTTATATATATATATATATATATATCAATATATATATTTCTCTGTGCAACCCATTTCATTTAATTCTTTTCTAAAAATTAAGTATACTTTAATTTGTGAATTTTAATGTTATAAAATTACAGGGTGTTACATTGTTTCCATTGATTCTTGTAAGATCTATAGTTTAATGATATTAACGTTGTAAATTCTTGATGCCAAGTTCATGTTTGTTTCATTGCCAAATTCTTGATAGCTCGGATCTTGTTTCTTTATTGGAATTCCTATACGTTTGATTATCATTATCCATTTCATACCGAATTATCCTATATTGTTAGTGATTGGTTACGTGTACCCATGCATATTTTATATTCACCATAAAATTATTATATATCGTTGCGTCTGTCATACTGTCTACTATTATATATATACGAAGGCCCAAACGTTAGGTAGTTGTGTGTGTATATATATATATATATATATGTCCAAGCAGGGTCAGTTTATAACCAGTTTATAAAATATTATCGATGAAATATTAAATAAATTCTAAAATTATTAATTTAAAAATAAATAAATTATTACCGACATATATACCCGACTGGAATAGTGTCTCATTTCAAATTTAACCAATATCGAATTATAACTCAGCATCAAAAAGTTCGAGTCAACCAATAACTAATTTATATAGAAATGCTATTAAATTTATTAAATAAACGTTATCGTTTATTAATGATTTCCTTAACAACTATTTTAAAATTTGAAATGGACGTTACCAACAATCAATAAACTGAAATCTTGATTTTTCTCTTTCACTAGAAAATTATAATCAAACAGATTCAAATCTTTTTCGTTTCACGAAATTCCGACTTATATCGGATCCTATATATTCAATTGAAGTTCAAAATTGAATATTACGTACTACCACGCCATTTCGAGCTCGTTTATAATTATATAAAAATTATAACGTTTAAACTTCGTTTTAAGAATCGAATTAAAAATTAAAATCCATAAATATTCCAATTAAAATATTTAAAACAAAATTTAAATATTCGAGTACAAATGACCAAAAATCTAGGTCGTTAGACATTCCAACATTTCAAGTTCAATTCACTTAATCATCAAGTAGTCATGAGTGAGGGAAATTCACCTTTCAATGGTAGTCGGCAAATGAAAAAAATTGACATGGAAATTCAAGGATGAGACTTGATAGCCAAACAACGAACGTGTAATGATAAGGATTTCGCTCGGACTTAATTGATCGCTAAATCGACAAAAACCGTTCGAATCCCGCATACGCTAATGTTGGGCATACAACACATCAGAACAAATAACAGAAGACTTTTATAAACATCATAATAATGTTACATCAGAGTAAAGAATATATCAGAGTACATCGATAAATAATATTTCAACGAAAGATTAATTTACAATGCAGCGGAACCAATATACTAACACAGCGGAAGCCTATCAATGTTCTGGATGCAGCTTTAAGCTTCAATCTAGAATCCTGCTCAATAAATAAATATCTGCAAAACAAACCACTCGACTGCTTATGTGGAAATAGGGGCAACCGAGTTTGCAAGTGAAACAAACTACGAGTCAGTCTTGGGACTGATATGAGAAATCTTTACTTAACTTATCTAATAATAAGGCTAATCACAGGACCATGCCGCTAACGCGGAACAGGTTTACTCCATTGGATTGCCAGTGCATAAAATAAGTAAATCTTTTAAACAACGCAATGCTTTTTAGAAAAATGAAACCAATATAAGATTCAAGTCCCATCATACAATGCAACGCAAACCGGAGGATAGAGTTTTACCTTATAATGGTCAAATATGATTGATACGTACAAAACAATAATCATTTGATATTATTATAAGTGCCTAGTCAGTTTAGAACACTTTTCAATATAAATGTATCAATCCTAGACGGCATAGCTACCATATACTATGTCTCCATATATAGGTTTATAATCAAATACGTAATGTCGTATTGGAAGTTGGGTTTCCATCATGAGTCGAGGCTAGGAATCATCCTCACCGATTTCGAGACACTCTAGCAAAATGCCTCAAGACTCGAATGCTGGCGAGCCCTGGTTAGCAGCAGGGCCGATCCCCACATACTTTAGTGGATTAGTTATTTCTGAACAATATGTTTCCCGGTCCTATTGGACCTATCACTTGTCCAGTAGCGACCAATATCTGAGGGCCCTCACAATCCATCATCCATATAAGTAAAAACGTCTGGGCTCCATACCATGACACCACTTCTAGCTAGAAAGAAACGCATGCACTCCCTACCATCCTCATTCCGTTTTCGAATCATATCGGGGTGTGAGACTCGCGAAGTAACACTATACACAAAGCTATGCTAATTAAAGCTGTGATTTGATCATCAACCACAAGGCTCTGCTTTTCAACAAAAGCCTTGATCATTTGCATCTTAGCATGCCATAATGACAATCCACGCCATGCAACCGATATCTATCAGTATATAACCTCTAAGCTCGTACATCTTAGAGAAAGGTGTTAAGCAAGACAATAAATTCTCCACCACCAAATAGATATATGTTTAATAGAAATCAATTAACACAGAACAAAATCCAATGTCAGACACACATCCATTTACAAGTTCGTTCTGGGTCTAAACGAAACCGGAGACACCTTATTCCTCGTCACGTATGTCCAACATGGAAGAGAGATTCTCTCATATCCGGACAATCAATAAGTACATCCGGACAACTACTACTTCAACCCTTTACTGGAGCTACCCAATTCAGAGCATCCATAGTCGTCCATTTGATGTGAAGATTGCCAGTCTTCGACCACCGTCTTCAATGTCTTTGACTTTAAATCGTAGTGTAATTATTTGAAATGAGTTTTAACTCGGACTTTTCAAATAATTCTCAAATATATAATTCAAATCATTTCATATCACTAATAATATTTTATAATGATTTATCACTATTTTATATTTATATAAAAATAACCCATTTAATTCTAATGACATTTCAGGTCGTTACGTTGCCCCAGTGTTGTTTTTATCCAAATTTGAATTACATATTTCTCGAAATCTAACCGTTGGATCTTAACAAATTCAATATTGTAACACCCTGTATTTCCTACGTTTATTAAAATAAAGAATTAAAGAATACTTAATGTTAAATGTGAGAACTAAGGGAAATGGGTTACGCCATTGTGTTCGTCAAGGAATTCTGCTTGAGATAGAGTCCGAGTTTGCATGAATCGGACTTTGTATGAAGATGTTATGGAGTTCAGAAGATTTCATGTTTAAACAGAAAATTATATAATTAAATAATTAAATAATCAAAAGTGTTCGAATTTCAAAAATCATGTAGATCAACTGGAAGGGAGGGAAAAATCCCGCCCATAAGGGCCGACTCCACCCAGGGGGGGTCGACTGGGGTGTCGACCCACCCTATAGGGGTCGACCCCCTTGCCCAGATCCAAACAGTGACGATTTCTGAGTTGATTCTGAGCCACTAGGGCAGAGGTGGCAATTTCTGGATAGCTCTATCTTGTCTGGATGGTTGTGATTGCTCCTAGGTTGATCTAATGGTTTGCATAAGTCTAAACCTCTATAAAAGCAACCCTAATCCTCAATCCTAAATCACACAATTTCATTCCAAGGAGCCACCAAGCTGTCCATGGTCGACCTAGCCTAGACACCATTTCTTCTTCAACTAGGAAGCAAACTAGAAAGCAAGTTAGAAGCTTGTAACACCGCATGTCCATTAATGTCACTCACAAAAGGGAATGCATTAACTTCTATGGAGCGTTTTAAGTGAATATAGAACAGAAAATCACAACAAGACAGATATGAAATAGTACTTGAAAATTTAAACCTTATTTATTGCAACGGAAGGTAAATATGTTTGGTTACATCACCAAAACCCAAAGACTAAAGTCAAGTACATAATATCCATCTTGACAAAATCAGAGTACATAATATAAAAAGCATAATCCCATAAATAGCCATAAAAGAGATAGGTTGAGCTTTACTTCAGCAATCCAAATCCAAGTGCTCCCAAAGAGATCCAAATCAAGCTTCCCACCCTAAGAACCTAGGGGGGGGGGGAAGGAAGAAAAGAGGTGGAAACAAAGGGGGTCAAACATAAAGTCTGGCAAATCCGATAACTCCAACAATATAATTATCAAGGTAACTAGGATAAGACATAAGCTTGGTAAATAAGGAAATGACTGTGAATTAATGGCAAGACCAAGCAACCAAAAATAATAGGATGAGCAAAGATAACGTTAAAGGTGCTTCCTAATCAATATAGGGTAATTACTATACTCTACCGTACTGTACCGTACTGCACTTACTAACACTAACTGCTCCCATACTAGTCACTCTAGAAACTTGATCCCTCTTGACTAAATAGAATGATGATAGCTTCGTGTACTACTAGATGTACCCACTATCCCCACTAGATGTACCCCTTCAATGGTAATTCCATGTACTCCTAGATGACGTCATAGGTGCCGCCTGCTCCTATCTCCACTAGGTGTACCCCTTTAATGATTAATTAATAATGGTAGCTTCGTGTACCCCTAGCTCACTACATAGGTGCCGTCTGCTCCTATCTCCACTAGATGTACCCACTACCCTGCCCCATTCGATCGGCTCCCTAACTCGTAGATACCCGTGCAGGTCCCACAGTGGGGTGTATCACTCCCCAATATGGCAACCTTATACTACGCAAGGAATGCACGGCTTATACCTACACGATGCAACAACGTCTTACCTAGCAGCCCGGGCCCACGCACGCACATGACCCCGTTGGACTTGCGTTGCCACCGCTAACCCATTTTGGCCTCTAACAATCAGGCCCAGTAGGCGTGTCCCGTCCTCGACTTGGGTCGAGCTCACAAAGATACTTAATGGGCTACTGGACTGAAAAGGCCCCTAACCAAGCTTCCCACCTAGGCTTGTTCCCCTCTAATACATCCCACTTAACCCCATGTCCACTTACATGTATAAATTTGGTTAAGTGTTTTCTAATTTAACCTAGTCTCACCCTTTTGTTCAATTAACAGGTTGTATTGGTTAAGTCTGTGGGCTTATATACACAAATATTACCCACCTACCCAAGATTTACTTAACCCTCTCACTGGTTCGGACATATTTAATTTACGGTTAAGTTTGTGGGCCTATATGTACTAATATTACCCACCTACCCAAGATTTACTTAACCCACTCATTCCGTATAACCCAGTTTACCTTACCCCCAACTTAAACTTAAGTTCTTACAATCCCTAGGGATCAGATTTGGTTAAGTAGTCCATTTCATTTACCATGTCCATTTTTAATTAATTAATCAATTAATTAAAACCTTTCCCTTCATAGGTGTCAATACCTATTTTATCCAATAATTGGAGTTACATGTCATAATTGTTTATATTCAAATTACTCCATTTTTCTAATCGTATTTCTCATGACATCCGCATGTCACCTACTAGATTCTTCATGCCACCCAAGGCACCCACTTAACCCCCTCATGTCCCACTATATGCTTATCTGGTTAAGTATTTCTTAATTCATTAAGGCCGTAACCTTATAAAGACCTCTCACATTAGACTGACATTTATGGCAGCTGGATTTGCCGGGCGGGTCCGGGCAGTCTTACAGCATAAAAGCGCCTAACCTCGTGTCTTTACAACTGTTACGCTTTTAATTTGGGCCTAGGAACTCTCACATTGGGCTACCATTTGTGACTACTGGATTTGCCGGGCGGGTCCGGGCAGTTTTACGTCACAAATGAGTCCAACCTCATGTCCTAAGCATTGATTATCACTTATAATCCTTTACCTCAATTTGAATTATTTTCCCTATTCAAATTATCAATTAATTCCAAATTTAACGATGTCCATAATTGACTCAATTATGTCCATCCATTTATGGTATGCAAAATTATACCAATTTCGTCACAAATTCATTATATGCCATTAAAGGCCCTTTATCTCACTATTTAATATCCCTATTCAAATTCAAATTAATTTACATATATGACTCATTTACATTCCAATTCACATTTATTAACATAATATTTTCATCCCATATTTGGATTAATTATTCCTAATCAAATATGTTAATAAAATTCCAATTATCTTTATGACCATAATTCACATTAATTATGTCCATATATCACTTTACCAATTAATATTTCAATTTACATATATGCCTCTTTTAAGGCCATTACATGCCAATTCACATTTATTAACATAATCAATATTTTTCCCCATAACCCCCGCGGCGTCCGTTCGCATAGAATATATGATAGACTAAGAAATAGTCTAACACATGAAAAAGGGAAAAACACCACATATTCACATAACATACAAAATAGGCCTAACTTGCATATGAGAATTTACCACATAACTTGCATAAAATCATAGATCTAAACATAGGCCTAAAAGGTATGAACCTGCATGTTATGAATAAGATTTTCATCACAAAATTTACATCGGCAATAACCACAAACTTGCATAACATGATTCATATTCCAAACTCATATTTTTATATAAACTTGCATATGTGATTTATGCAACATAAGAATGGTGTAAATTTACCTCAAAACATATAAACTAGCATGTAAAGATTTAGCATATAACTCATACATGTCATAGCCTAACTTTTGATCTAAAATAGATGTCATAATATTTACTAACTTGCATGTGACACGTCTAAATCAACATCTAATCTTGCATACATACATATGATCTATCATATGAATCAACATAACCAAACTAGCTTTTAAACAACATGATGATTTGATTACACGTAAGCCAATCGTAGAATTACAACATAGATCATAACTTTACAACATAGATGACAACATAAAATCATAGAATTTACAACATGTATGATAACATCAAAATTTAACAACATAATCATATCATACGGTCAATAATTCACATCATATCCATATAATCCACAATTATATCTAATCTTACTTAATTTAATAATTATCTTGATTAGAAAAATTGAACTTGCCTTTCGTGGTTAAAGAATTATGAACAATTGATCAAACTTGATGCAGAATTGTTGTAGCGACGTTAGTTGATTCGTTGTTGAAGCTCTAAGCTTGAATTAGGTTGAATTGGTTACTATCTTCCTCTTTAGTTGGTGGCGGCTACACTGAGTTCCATGGCGACGGCATAACGGCTTTGGTTCCAATTTTAATTAGGTTTAGGGTTAGCATTAGGATGTATTTATAGGTGTAGGAAGTTATTTAGGACCATTAGATTAACCCTGAACCATGAGAACCAATCAAATGCAAAATCTGCATTTGAGCGAATCGGCCCACGGGTTGAGAGCCAAACACCCTGGATTAAACCCTAGTCGACCCAGTTGGGCTTGGGTCGACCTCAAAAATGGGCCGGTTCGGTTATTCCCCCTCCCAATTCGCTGTTTTGAACTTTTTCGCATATTTATTTGTGTAATTTTTATGTATATATATCAATATATATATATATATATTTCTCTGCGCAACCCATTTCACTTAATTCTTTTCTAAAAATTAAGTATACTTTAATTTGTGAATTTTAATGTTATAAAATTACAGGGTGTTACATTCTCCCCTCCTTAAAGGATTTCGTCCCCGAAATCTCCAAGTCAAGAAGAATGTATATCCTACCATCTAATCGTCTATCTACTCAACCATCAAACACCAGCATCCATTATCCTTAAAAGACTTATAATGCTTTAATGTTTATATGCACAGTGTGTGTATATGTCCATATCTAATGCAAAATTAGGCGGTCTACTGATTCAGTTGACCTCCTTAGTGCAATTCATGATAGTGCCATGCATCCAATATGTATGCAAAAGATTCCTAATGATACATATTAATTCTATATGCATGCACAACCATCCACCCGAATGCAGCAACCATATGATAATACAACCATTATACATCCATTTTACTAAATACATCCATATATATGCAATATGCAATATGCAGTGACTGAGCCGATCTGGTGCCTAATAGTGTGTGTATATGCATCCACGAGCAACCACTAGCGAACACTTGAATCCACTTTGCATCCATCATACATAAGATGTCTCAAACACATGTTTCAACCATAGAATTTCCCTAACTGAAGGTCAAAGATACTAGCGAGAGGACATACTACAGATAAGATAAGCACAAGCTAAGCGATAAAGGAGAAATTAAAAAACATACCCTCGAAAAGAAAAGGGTACAATGAACGCATCTTCTCTTCCGTCTCCCAAGTAGCGTTACTCTCATCGTCTCCCCATTGTACTTTGACTAGTCTGACCTCTCGATTTCTCAACTTCTTGATCTCCGACCCAAGAATGCATGTAGGAGCTCGTCGAATCGTCGCATCACGCTCTATTTCCACCTCTCTAAGCAAGCTCGGCTCCACTACCTCCGCAGTCTCGTATAAGCACTTCCTCAAATGTGATACATTGAATACGTCGTGTACACCACTAAGTCTCTCAGGCAACTCCCCTCTATACGCCATCTGACCAATCTTCTCCTTTATAGGAAACGGCCATACGAACCTTGGTGCTAATTTCCCAACGGACCCAAAGCGAACAACATTCCGTAATGGAGACACTTTGATAAAGACCATGTCCCCAACCTCAAACTCAAGATCTTTCCTCCTCTTATCTGCATAAGGTTTCTGCCTATCTTGTGCTGCTTTCTTCCTTCTTCGAATCAAATCAATCTTCTCCGAAGTCTCTCTAATCATATCGGGCCCAAGTAAGATCTTATCCATAGATTCCCACCAACATGTAGGTGAACGACAAGGTCGTCCATAAAGAGCTTCGAAAGGTTCCATGCCAATGCTAGACTGAAAGCTATTATTATATGCGAACTCCACCAATGGAAGATGCTCTTCCCATGTACCCCCAAAGTCTAGGATACATAGCCTCAAAAGGTCCTCTAGAATACGATTCACCCTCTCGGTTTGGTCGTTCATCTGAGGATGATATGCGGTGCTCAAACATAACTGAGTCCCTACCGCTTCTTGTAAGCTCCTCCAAAATTCGCTAGTGAAGATAGGATCGCGGTCTCTTACTATGCTAGAAGGAACACCATGCAAACGAACTATCTCTCGGACGTATACAGAAGTTAATCATGGAGCAGTCCTCTTACTCTTCACGGGAATAAAATGGGCGCTCTTAGTATGTCTATCTACTATAACCCAAATCCCCGTATTACCCTTCCTCGATCTTGGTAATTCATCAACAAAATCTATCGAGATACTATCCATGTGAACTCATCGCAACTATCCATCTCCCACGCAAGTCATCCTATTCGAACTCGATATCCCCCAAGCACAAGCCCCAAAGGCCTAAACCAATATCAGACAAGCACCCAAGGAATACCTCCTCCGATTTCAGACAGTCTACGTGAGATGATACTAGCAAAACAAATAATTGGGCACTTAACCGACTCTGGCTGTCCTCGCCAGTCTTGCTTCAAAACCATCACTAATCACCTAACTGACTTTGTATTATCCCCTAGGCACACACGAATACCTCGTGCCTCTAGGTAAACCCCGCACTTCATCGAAGACGTCACTATACTCACGGACCACACGAAAAGATTACCAATCACCGCTGGATACGTCAAGAGATTCGAGACAGCTAAACGTCACTGAACCCCTAGGGTCACAAGAAATATGAGGGTCTTTCCATAATGAATCAATAGTCTGACTACCTTCCTTTCACTATCTAGGATGGCACCCCGCCTGGGTAGCCAATCCACCCCTAGAATCAAACTATAGCCCGTGAAACCAAGGACGAAGGCGTTGCATTCAAATCCAATGTCCAAGTTAGACACTCTCAAATCCCGAAAAACCATTGAAGGATGAGCCGAACCACCAAAAAGATTTGAGACTAGGATGGGATCCTTAACTAGACTAGTATTTAGGTGCAATGTTTTCAACTAACGAAGCAGATACTAACGAGTATGAAGCGCCAGAATCAAACAAAGTTCGAACAGGATGATAAAGGAAACCAAATTTCTACCTGGATAGTCCTACCCCTGTCAGGTATACCGGCCGTGAGGGAATATAACTACCCTCCAGAAGATCCTGTACTTTGCCCTTGCCTCTTTGGACAATCCTAATAAGGTGTCCTATTTCTCCAAAAGGATAACTACTAGCCTTCTTGTTCACATTCCCCATTCGTGACCTTCCACCAAGATGAGGTTTTGTCCTTCATTAACCAACAGCTATTTGAACCTTCCTCCCATCGTCTACCTTAAAGGTATCAACAAGCCCTCCACTTCCTTGAACTAACTTCTAGCCCGACAAACGTCTAAGTCCCCTTGAAGTGGTTTTTCGTCCTTCGTATGGAAGTCCCTATTTATCTTAGAAAAAGCATCTATACGTGGAGGGGAAATCCAAAAAAGAGAAAGAGGAAGAGATTCAAAACGGAGAGTCGAAGGAAGGATATATGGCTCTTGGGGATTATGTTTTTTAAAACAAACCTTTCTTTCAAAAATACTCTTCTACAGACATATTTTTGAAAGTATTCTTTATAAAAATGCTTTTGAAAAATAGTTTCTCAAAATATCTTATCTGTTATGGTAACCTTCAGCTCTGATACCACGTGTAACACCCCATGTCCATTAATGTCACTCACAAAAGGGAATGCATTAACTTCTATGGAGCGTTTTAAGTGAATATAGAACAGAAAATCACAACAAGACAAATATGAAATAGTACTTGAAAATTTAAAACTTTATTTATTGCAACGGACGGTAAATATGTTTGGTTACATCACCAAAACCCAAAGACTAAAGTCAAGTACATAATATCCATCTTGACAAAATCAGAGTACGTAATATAAAAAGCATAATCCCATAAATAGCCATAAAAGAGATAGGTTGAGCTTTACTTCAGCAATCCAAATCCAAGTGCTCCCAAAGAGATCCAAATCAAGATTACCACCCTAAGAACCTTGGGGGGGGCAAGGAAGAAAAGAGGTGGAAACAAAGGGGGTCAGACATAAAGTCTGGCAAGTCCGATAACTCCAACAATATAATTATCAAAGTAACTAGGATAAGACATAAGCTTGGTAAATAAGGAAATGACTGTGAATTAATGGCAAGACCAAGCAACCAAAAATAATAGGATGAGCAAAGATAACGTTAAAGGCGCTTCCTAATCAATATAGGGTAATTACTATACTCTACCGTACTGTACCGTACTGCACTTACTAACACTAACTGCACCCATACTAGTCACTCTAGAAACTTGATCCCTCTTGACTAAATAGAATGATGATAGCTTCGTGTACTACTAGATGTACCCACTATCCCCACTAGATGTACCCCTTCAATGGTAATTCCATGTACTCCTAGCTGACGTCATAGGTGCCGCCTGCTCCTATCTCCACTAGGTGACCCCTTTAATGATTAATTAATAATGGTAGCTTCGTGTACCCCTAGCTCACTACATAGGTGCCGTCTGCTCCTATCTCCACTAGATGTACCCACTACCCTGCCCCATTCGATCGGCTCACTAACTCGTAGATACCCGTGCAGGTCCCACAGTGGGGTGTATCACTCCCCAATATGGCAACCTTATACTACGCAAGGAATGCACGGCTTATACCTACACGACGCAACAACGTCTTACCTACCAGCCCGCGCCCACGCACGCACATGACCCCGTTGGACTTGCGTTGCCACCGCTAACCCATTTTGGCCTCTAACAATCAGGCCCAGTAGGCGAGTCCCGTCCCCGACTTGGGTCGAGCTCACAAAGATACTTAATGGGCTACTGGACTGAAAAGGGCCCCCACCAAGCTTCCCACCTAGGCTTGGTCCCCTCTAATACATCCCACTTAACCCCATGTCCACTTACATGTATAAATTTGGTTAAGTGTTTTCTAATTTAACCTAGTCTCACCCTTTTGTTTAATTTACAGGCTGTATTGGTTAAGTCTGTGGGCTTATATACACAAATATTGCCCACCTACCCAAGATTTACTTAACCCTCTCACTGGTTCGGACATATTTAATTTACGGTTAAGTTTGTGGGCCTATATGTACTAATATTACCCACCTACCCAAGATTTACTTAACCCACTCATTCCGTATAACCCAGTTTACTTAACCCCCAACTTAAACTTAAGTTCTTACAATCCCTAGGGATCAGATTTGGTTAAGTAGTCCATTTCATCATCTCCATTTTTAATTAATTAATCAATTAATTAAAACCTTTCCCTTCATAGGTGTCAATACATATTTTATCCAATAATTTGAATTACATGTCATAATTGTTTATATTCAAATTACTCCATTTTTCTAATCGTATTTCTCATGACATCCACATGTCACCCACTAGATTCCTCATGCCACCCAAGCCACCCACTTAACCCCCTCATGTCGCACTATATGCTTATCTGGTTAAGTATTTCTTAATTCATTAAGGTCGTAACCTTATAAAGACCTCTCACATTAGACTGACATTTATGGCAGCTTGATTTGCCGGGCGGGTCCAGGCAGTCTTACACCATAAAAGAGCCTAACCTCGTGTCTTTACAACTGTTACGCTTTTAATTTGGGCCTAGGACCTCTCACATTGGGCTACCATTTGTGACTACTGGATTTGCCGGGCGGGTCCGGGCAGTTTTACGTCACAAATGAGTCCAACCTCGTGTCCTAAGCATTGATTATCACTTATAATCCTTTACCTCAATTTGAATTATTTTCCTTATTCAAATTATCAATTAATTCCAAATTTAACGATGTCCATAATTGACTCAATTATGTCCATCCATTTATGGTATGCAAAATTATACCAATTTCGTCACAAATTTATTATATGCCATTAAAGGCCTTTTATCTCACTATTTAATATCCCTATTCAAATTCAAATTAATTTACATATATGACTCATTTACATTCCAATTCACATTTATTAACATAATATTTTCATCTCATATTTGGACTAATTATTCCTAATCAAATATGTTAATAAAATTCCAATTATCTTTATGACCATAATTCACATTAATTATGTCCATATATCACTTTACCAATTAATATTTCAATTTACATATATGCCTCTTTTAAGGCCATTACATGCCAATTCACATTTATTAACATAATCAATATTCTTCCACATAACCCCCGCGGCGTCCGTTCACATAGAATATATGATAGACTAAGAAATAGTCTAACACATGAAAAAGGGAAAAACACCACATATTCACATAACATACAAAATAGGCCTAACTTGCATATGAGAATTTACCACATAACTTGTATAAAATCATAGATCTAAACATAGGCCTAAAAGGTATGAACCTGCATGTTATGAATAAGATTTTCATCACAAAATTTACATCGGCAATAACCACAAACTTGCATAACATGATTCATATTCCAAACTCATATTTTTATATAAACTTGCATATGTGATTTATGCAGCATAACAATGGCTTAAATTTACCTCTAAACATATAAACTAGCATGTAAAGATTTAGCATATAACTCATACATGTCATAGCCTAACTTTTGATCTAAAATAGATGTCATAATATTTACTAACTTGCATGTGATTTACGTCTAAATCAACATCTAATCTTGCATACATACATATGATCTATCGTATGAATCAACATAACCAAACTAGCATTTAAACAACACGATGATTTGATTACACGTAAGCCAATTGTAGAATTACAACATAGATCATAACTTTACAACATAGATGACAACATAAAATCATAGAATTTACAACATGTATGATAACATCACAATTTAACAACATAATCATATCATACGGTCAATAATTCACATCATATCCGTATAATCCACAATTATATCTTATCTTACATAATTTAATAATTATCTTGATTAGAGAAATCGAACTTGCCTTTCGTGGTTAAAGAATTATGAACAATTGATCAAACTTGATGTAGAATTGTTGTAGCGACGTTAGTTGATTCGTTGTTGAAGCTCTAAGCTTGAATTAGGTTGAATTGGTTAGCTATCTTCCTCTTTAGTTGGCGGCGGCTACACTGAGTTCCATGGCGATGGCATAACGGCTTTGGTTCCAATTTTAATTAGGTTTAGGGTTAGCATTAGGATGTATTTATAGGTGTAGGAAGTTATTTAGGACCATTAGATTAACCCTGAACCATGAGAACCAATCAAATGCAAAATCTTCATTTGAGCGAATCGGCCCACGGGTTGACAGCCAAACACCCTGGATTAACCCCTAGTCGACCCAGCAGGGCTTGGGTCGACCTCAAAAATGGGCCGATTCGGTTATTCCCCCTCCCAATTTGCTGTTTTGATCTTTTTCGCATATTTATTTATTTAATTTTTATGTATATATATCAATATATATATATATATATATTTCTCTGCGCAACCCATTTCACTTAATTCTTTTCTAAAAATTAAGTATACTTTAATTTGTGAATTTTAATGTTATAAAATTACAGGGTGTTACAAAGCTACGAATCAAATCTAATTTAGAGAATCGATAGTCTACGTCAAGGGATTGCTTTTAAGTTTCAGAAAACAGATCCCAGAAAACAAGACTTTCTTTTGTTTGTAAGTCCTACTATTATTTAGATGTGAACAATTAAAAGTTATGATTTGTAATAAAGTGAAAACTAGAGTTATGCCTAGTTGTAAGATAATGGTGATGCTGATTCATGTATATTCTTGTAACGATTCTATCATATATGCCTACGAGACTATTGTGGTTTATTGGACTCATTTTTTTGTATGTTAAACCAATCGTGTATTATATAAATTGGTGACTCTTTCATGTTATGTTACATGCAAGTTTTTAGGCTAAATCCTATATATGTTTAGATCTACATTTTCATATGTCTAGATCTATGTTTATTGGATCCAAAATAAAAGTTTACATTTACATGCCTAGTTGGATTTGTGTAATTCTTTATGCTTAAGATTCAAGTTTATTGGATCTGTAACACCCCGTGTATTCTATAACTGTGAAATTCACAAATTAAAGTATAATTAATTACAGAACAAAGAACTAAGGGAAACGGGATACGCCATGGCGTTCGTCTCAGAAAAATACGCGAAATAGAGTTCGAGTTTTCGAAAAACGGAGTTCGTATGAAGAAGATATAGCCTCCGGAAGTTTCTGAATTAAGTTTAAAATTCGAGCATAAGAAAAATAGCTCAGAAAAACAATTCAAAATTCAAAATCGGGCCCAATTGGCCAGGGCGGGAAAAGTCCCGCCTAATGCACCCAGGTCGACTGGGCTGTCGACCTGGTCTAGCCAGGTCGACAGGGCTGTCGAGAGGGCTGTCGACCTGGTCCAGAGCCAGGTCGAACCCAGCCCACCCTGGCTGGCCTAGTCTATGTTGGTCGATTTTCAGAAGCCTGCTTTGTCATTAGGGCTAGGTGGCAGGCTCTAATTGGTCTCTCTTTCGAATGAATGGCTACGATCAATCCAAGCAACATCGATGGCCCAAATCAGTTCATAAACTCTATAAAAATGACCCTAGACTCTACCTAATCTATTCATTCAAAATTAAGAACGAGGCCATCATGTTGCTGAGGAACGACTAGGGGTAGCCACCAATTTGAGAGAAGATTAGGAGGAAAATTATAAAGCATAAAGCAACTTAAACAAATCAAATCAACAAGGAGTCGCATCTCCAATTGGAGAATTCGCCAGACGATTGTAAGTAGAGTATTATTTTGGTATGAATAAATAACTGTGTTGGTTTGTACACTTGATTTGTGGTGATAAGTAATTCATATTTGTGCGTTACTATGATTCTTATCGATTTGGAATATTGTATAACGATTGGATATTCGCAAAGTATGTTATTCATTATAAAAACTACATGTTTGCAGTAGTTTTATGCAAGTATACGTTTGGATATTCACAAAGTATGTTATTCATTATAAAAACTACATGTTTGCGGTAGTTTTATGCAAATATACGTTTGGATATTCGCAAAGTTTGTAATTCATGTTGAAGCTACATGTATGTAGTTCTTTAATTGAAATTCATGCAAGTTTGTGGTTTTGCTACTATGCCATCATAATGTGTATTTCTGTACAAAAATCATTTTGTGTGTAATTGGAACAAATTTGGGTTATTATAATTCATATGAAATTATGTTGAAAATTTGGCATCATGATCTATATATTAAGCCATACTTTTGTACTAGAAAACCTCTTTGCGAACTTATGAATATGACTAGACTATGATTGATATTTTGCATAATTGAAAAACATGTTAGGTCTATATTGTTAACAAGAATTATATGATGACACATGTGGTACATAGCTAGGTTAGATTTAAAATACCATTTGCAAGTTTGCATAACTAAAGTAAAAATCATGATTTCATGTTTAGAAATATTTATGCCATAAGTATATGTGTGCCATGGTTATGTGAATAGATTTAAAATCATGATTAAGTTGGAATAATTCTAGTTGAACTATACTTTTGTATTAGTAACAAAAGTAAGCACCCTTGTAAACATGTAGTAACCTTATGAACATGATTTGCTTATGTTAGACATTATGCCTAAAGAAAAATATAGGTTTATGTTGTAGTTAAGACTATGTGTCAATAATGATATCCAATTTAGATTCTAACTTAACTACAAGTTTACATGCTTTGATTCATGTCACTTATGCTTTATGACCAAAGTATACGTTGCTACTATGCAAGTACACCAGTTTCTATTTTGTAGTTCCAACGTTATGTTGCAAGTTCATGCGTTCACATTCCCCTTTTTGTGTATGTAATCACGCTTTAAGCCTCCCCTTTTTCACGTGGCTAAGTTGGGCTTAAAAAGGCTAAGCCTAACATATATGTATATAATAAACGAGCGTATTAAACGGGGGAAAATAGCGTTGGGCCAAAGTAATTAATGAATGGAAAACATAAAGCAAAGGGGCCCAAATTCAAGTATGGATTGGGCCCATGATTGGTGTAAATCTTTACACCATTTGCTTAAATTTATTTTTAATAATGGGCCGCAAATATTTACATATAAGAAAATATAGAAGAAAGACAAAATATGTAAATGTAGTACGATGTGTTTAACCCGAGGTTGGATTGAGTTGTGATGTAAACCTGCCCGGAACCGCCCGGCTGTCCAGTAGTCACAACAATACCTATCCAATGTGGGAGGTTAAACATGGAGCCCAATAAGGACCCGAGGTTAGACTGAGTTGTGGCGTAAGACTGCCCGGAACCAACCGGCAACAGGCAGCCACAACAATACCTGTCTAATGTGAGAGGTCAAGGCTTTAATAAGACAATTAAGGCTGAGTCAGGATTGTTAGGATTAAGTGAACTAAAGACTTAATCAAAATAGAACATGCTAAACTAAACAGACTGATTGGGGGTTAGGTTTATAAAACACTTAACCAACTTAGCATGTTGGCTAGAGATAGAAAACCTAGTAGCGGGGGACCCTTTTCAGCAGTAACCCTATAAGGTGTATCATGATACCCTGAAACTAGGCAGGGTGGGGCACGATTACTGGGCTGATTGTAAGAGGTCAAATCGACGGCGGTGGTGTAGCAGTGTAGGTTCTAACGGGGTGCGGGCGTGCACACACTCCGGCGCAGAAAAATAAGGCACTGGGCACAAGTAGCATACCTGTGCATTCTAAGGTTGTGTCGGGCCGCCGCCATGGGACTTGATACACCCCATGGTGGGACCAGCATAGGTAACTACAACATCGGGGGCCGTAAGACACATGTAACTATGCGAGTAGGAGCCGATCATCGTAAAATGGATCACTTCACCCTGGTTATGGGGTGCCTATTGGGAACTAGTTTATATGGGTACAGAGATTAATATGGGGTACGATAGTATATTCGACCCTAGACAACTTAACTAAGTTTACAGTGCTTTCCCACTTCTTGTTTATACTTATCATACCCAGTTCTTTATTCATAGACAGAGTGGTCCTCGACTTACTTAGGCTTTATGTCTGACTCTACTTTTCTTTCGTCTTCTTTTCTTCCGTTTCCCCCCCCCCCAGGTCCACAGGGAGGGAATACTGCAACTTGACCAGTCTTCATATCCAGCTTGAATAGAAAGAATGTATTGCTTGGACCTTTCCGTTTTGAACTATGGCTTTGGACAACAACTATGGGGCTTTTGCAGTTTATTTATATTTTCTTTAGGCTTCTTTAAATAATGTAATCAAGACAGTGATGAAGATGTTATGTTTTTGAAGTATTGTAAGACAATTATGGTATGCTTGTTGTAACACGTATTTACTTTTATGAAATAAAAGTTGCTGCTTTTCTGCTGTTTACAAATATGTGTTCTTATATCTGTCTTGTATATCTGTGACTTATACTTATAAACCTCCACCAAAATTATGGCATTCCCTTTGAGAGTGACCCTAACGGAGGTGGGGTGTTTCACTTGGTATCAGAGCATAGGTTTACCAGATAAGATAAAAAGTTTTGAAAATTTATTTTCAAAAAAAAAAAAAATGAAATTTAAAGAAGCATTTTTAAAAGATAAAATATTATTTTGCTTTAAAAGGCAAAGTCCCTCCAAAGCCATAGGTACTATATCTTATCCTTCGTTTTGAATCTATCCTTTTTGTTTCAGCATGTCCAAAGAACTTAACTTGCCAGAGGGTGTACCAATACCTGGTTGGTTTAGACGGTTCTTAGAAGCAAGGGCCACTCAGCCAGGTCCTACCGTTCCTCCTCCCCCAGCTGCAGGGAATCATCCACCTGCAGCAGCACCTCTTCCTCCACCTCCTCCACGGGGAAACACGTTTGCTAAGATATGTAAAGATTTTAAATCTATGGGAGGAAAGGATTTCCATGGAACTGAGTCCTTCGTGGCAGCTAGAAATTGGCTGAAAGAAACTGAGGACTTATTCATCATCTTTGAGGTAGAAGATAGACAAAAAGTGCAACTGGCAGTATGGCTACTAAAGGGCGAGGCTTCCTACTGGTGGGAAGTCACTAATGCAGAAAGACCAGTGGAGACATGTGAAGACCACATTTCTTTGGTGGAATTTGCCTACAACAACAGCTATCAAGCAACCATCGGAATGGCGCCCTTCGAAGCTTTATATGGAAGACCGTGCCGATCGCCCACTTGTTGGTGGGAGTCTACTGATAAGCTCATACTTGGACCAGATATGATCCGAGAGACTTCAGAGAAAGTAGACTTAATACGAAGAAGGATGAAGACGGCCCAAGACAGACAAAAGTCCTACGCCGACAAGAGAAGAACCGACCTTGAATTTGAGGTTGGGGACAGAGTTTTTCTTAAGGTATCTCCGCTAAGGAACGTTGTTCGTTTTGGAACCACAGGAAAGCTAGCACCAAGATTCGTTGGTCCATTCCCTATCATCGAGAAAATAGAGAAAATGGCCTATAGATTAGAGCTACCCGAAAAGCTGGCCGGAGTCCACAACGTTTTTCACGTTTCACATCTCCGAAAATGTCTACATGAGTCTGCTGAAGTGGTAGAGCCAAATATCCTCGAAGAGGCCGAAGTGGAACGCGAAGCAACCATAAGAAAAGTTCCAACCCGCATATTAGGAACGGAAGTGAAGAAGCTACCCAACCGCGAAGTCAAACTCGTCAAAGTTCAGTGGAGCGACGCCGAGGGGGACGCGACTTGGGAAACTGAAGCTAGAATACGCACTGCCTACCCTTTTCTTTTCGAGGGTACATCCTTGATCTTTCTTTTTCCTTAAGTTGCGCTTTCATCTATCTTTTTAGGTATATTTCCTTGACCTTATCTTTTAGGTATAAACCCTTTGGATGGAAACATGTAATTGAAACATGTTATGGATGATGGTTGCAAGTGGTTGCAAGTGATTGCTAGTGGTTGCTCGTGGTTGCATATACACACACAATCTAGGTTTTAGATCGGCTCAGTCACTTCATATTGCATATGCATATATGTTTGCATTCGTATATGGTTGAACTTTAATGTGTTGTCATATGGATGTTGCATTTGTATGAATGATTGTGCACTCATGTAGAATCATGAATAGGAAGAATTTGCATACATAATGGATTCATGGCACTTACATAATTCGCATTAAGGAGGTCAACTGAAT
>JASFAX010007373.1:0-25510 GCA_030737875.1 Allium sativum
GGACGTGATGAGTAAAGTATTTAGTCATTCTTAATAAGATAGTGGTGTTGTTTGCGGATGACGTTCTTATATTTTCCAAGGACTTCAAAGAGTATGAGAATCATATAAGGGAGGTCCTAGGAATATTGAGGTGAAATCGACTCAAGGTTAAGTTTTCAAGTGCCATTTTTGGAGAGAGGAAGTCAAGTTTCTAGGACATATAGTTTTGGGGAAAGGTTTGTTGTAGATCCTGTAAAAGTGGAAGCTGTTCAAAGATGGATGATACCTCATAGTGCTTCCGAGGTTAGGAGTTCCTTAGGGTTAGTGGGCTACTATAGGAAATTCATTAAAGACTTTGCAAGGATAGCAACCCATCTGACCCCTTTGATTAAGAAGAATCTTCAGTTTCCTTGAAGCGATAAGTGTAGAGATGCTTTCGAGAAATTGAAGAAGTCTCTTATGAATGCACCTGCCCTTAGTATCCCTGATGGTACTAAGCCGTTTACAGTTTTCACGGATGCTTCTAAGATAGGATTAGGAGAAGTTCTTATGCAAGAGGGTAAGGTAGTTTTTCCTACTCCAATAGACAACTAAAGGATTATGAGAAGAGATAACTTGTGCACGATTCAGACTGGAAGCTGTGGTGTTTTTCCTTAAGATGTGGAGACATTATCTCTTAGGGGGAAGTTTCAGCTTTTTATGGATCATAAATCCCTTAAGTATTTGTTTTCTCAGCGACATTGAATCTTTGGTAGTGAAGGAAGATGGAGTATATAGCTTTGTTTGGTTTCACTATTCAGTATACCTCAAGAATTGATAATTTTGTTGAAGACGCTTAGAGTGGGAGACACGCTACCTTTAGTGCTATTGCCGAGTGGAAGCAGTAGAAGCTTCTTTTCAGTTTTAACATTCAGCCGCCATTCGAGTCATCTTAAGGGTTTCTAGCAATTTTGGAAGTAAGACTAGCTTTTCTAGATAGGATTATGTACGATTCAGACCTTGACGAGTAGTTGAGAATTTTGAGGAAAGAAATTGCTAGAGTAGAGCACTTTCCTCATTCTGAAACGTATTCAATTGATGGTGACGGGAGTTAAGTACGGACTTCCAACTTTATGTCCTAGAAATGGTAGCTTAAGAGAGAAGGTCCTTAAATAAGGCCATGTTCGAGGATGACCGTATATCCCAAAGTGGATAAAATGTTTAAGGATATGAGGAGGAATTTATATTTGGAAGGCATGAAGAAAGATGTTGTGGAGTTTATTGCGAGGTGTTTGACTTGTCAGAAAGTCAAAGCAGAGCAAGGTAGGCCCAAAGTGTTATTGTTACCTTTGGAGGTTCCCACATGGAAATGGGAACATATCTTGATGGATTTTGTGGATGGGCCCGAGGAGTAAAAAAGGGAACGAATCTATTGGGTTGTAGTTGATAGATAAACGAAGAGTTCCCACGTCATCCTTGTGAAAAAGATCAACTTCGTTAGCCCAACTTTTTATCAAAGTGATAGTTTAACTGCATGGGATTCTGGCGAGTATAGTGAGTGAAAGAGAACCTTTATTCACGATCTACTTTTGGAGGAGCCTACAGAAAACTTTGGGGACAACGCTTAATCTGAGCACCCTATATCACCGGCTGACCGATGGACAAGCAAAGAGAGGCAACCGAATTCTTAAGGATTTACATTGAGCTTGCATCATCGACTTTGGAGGAGCATGGGAGTACCAATTAGCACTAGTGGAGTTCTCGTACAATAATAGTTTACAAGCGATGATTGGTATGGCCCCTTACGAGGCATTGCATAGATGTCCATGCAAATCGTCAACTTGTTGGTGGGAAACTAATGACAAGGTTCTACTCGGACCCGACCTCATTTATGATTCCATGAAGAAGAATTTTTTGATATAGCAAAGAATGAAGGCATTACAAGACCAACATAAATCTTACGCTGATAGGAGGAGGACGGAACTTGAGTTTAGTATTGGTGATTTTGTCTTCCTAAAAGTTTCTCCTTCTAAGAAAACCATCCGGTTTGGAAATACTGGGAAGTTGGCTCTTGGGTTCATTAGGCCATTTAATATCATTCATAGTATCGAGGAACTAGCTTATTGGGTGGAACTGCACAAGCAAATATGGGGATTCCATAACGTTTTCCACGTTTCTGGTCTTAGGAAGTGGCTTCACGACTCTACCGCTAGACACGAGCTTGATAAAATTGGGGACTTAAGGAGCATTGAGTTGGAGCCTAGGGTGCCCCATGCCAGTAGAGCACTGGGTTAAAAGGGTTCGAAATAAATCCATTAACCTCTTCCGAGTAAAATAGGGAGATAAACCTATGAAAAGCACACGGGGAATAAAAGAAAAGATGAGGAAAATTCACTTATGGATTTTCACGAGTAAATATTTCCTCTAAATTTTTTTTATGGTTATATGTTTGTTGTTAGATTGGATGGTGGGAATTGTTTCAAACACAAAAGTAATGAACACTCATATAAAAATTATATACATATTAGGGTGTTTTGCATACATATATCATCACATGTTACACTTTCATATTAAGGGTGAGCTCACTTAAGCAAGTCTGCAGTACAAAACCACATTGAGTAATGGTTGTCTATGGATGTTTAATAGATAACTATAATGGATAACATGTTTGTTAGAGAGAGTTGTGCTTTTTCGTGCCTTTGGAAAGATTTCGGGGCGAAATCTCTTTTAAGTGGGGAGAATGTAACATCCCGTAAAATAAACCCTAAATAGACATAGATAATTAAATAAAAAAAACAATACAAATAAAATATTAGCAGGATGAAAATACGAATTTTGGATAGTTAAGTAATTGTCCACGAAAATGTTACCATTGTATTCATGGCGAGATTTTAGTCCGTTTTTATATTTTGTTTATTGAAAACAGAGTTCGTATGAAGAAATTATAAATAAAACAAGCTGTACGAAAATTGGATACATGGAACATCTAAAATTCAAACTGTAGGAATATAAATCTAGAATAAAATAAAATACTTTTGGGATAATGGAATATTCCTTAAGAATAAAAAATTGTATGTAAATATTTATGCAAGAAGGGGACAAGAATCAAAGAAATGGAAAGAATCAATCAAATTAATAACGTAATTAATGAAATAGACATCAACATGGAGATTTAATCTCCCTGTGCTCGACCCATAAGGAGGGTTGACCGCTTCCTTCAAGGGGGGTAGACTGTCTTCCTAGGGAGGGTGTCAAGCTCCCTTCTGGTCGAGGGGTGGGAGAGAGGCTTGTTTATTAAGGTGTTTTTATATATTTTGCTAGAAAGAACTGTCTATATTTCATAAAACTAATCAAATAGAATACACATATTCTAGCAAGTATAAATAATGCCTTATTCCCTCCCCAAATCCCTACATTTTATTCTCTTCTACGCCTCCATTTTGCTTCTCTACCATTGTTCTAAATTCCAGAAAATGGGACAAGTTATATTTTGTCTTCTTCCCTAACCTTTTCCTCTATCTTTTCTAATCTAATTTTATTATTAGAATCCGGAATTGGAAATTGTATGTATATAAGATTCCAATTGAATTTTCATATATTTGTTTAGGGGAAAGCTCGAAACACGATATTTGTGAGGTTACAATCGAGAATCTATTTCTAAACAGCCTCCTCATCCTTCTCCTAGTACTTCTATGAGTGGAAATTTGTTAAGTTTACTATTTCTTATATTTTGATGGTGTAGATTTGGATTGTTATGCCTAAAGGGATTTCGATTTGCAGGAAAAAAATATAAATCCCAAAATTCCTTATAATTTGCGAAAATGATCAATCTTGTGAATATATTGGGTTTTTTTTGGGCAAAGCCATCCAATTTTTAGAGTGGATCGTACCACTGTTTCATTGTAGCAAATAATGAGTACAAAATATAGCAAGAGATATGCCAATCGCCTATCTGCTACAAACATTTTGGCACTAACTACAATATAACTTAAAACATACACCACACAGGATGCGATTAGTTGCTATATAGTTGCAAGCAGAATAAATTATAATATAACACAATAGGGAGAATATCCCTTACAATCCACGCAAGGAGTTAGCTTATTGACATTAGTTTTCCATAGCCAGTAAAAGACCAAGGAAATGTTACATATTGTTTATGTTCTCCTGGCCAGAGCACTATAAAAAGTATCTCAGCTAGCTACACTATTGATAGACTATACCAAGCCAATACACAGAAGCACCAATAGAAATGCAGAAATTGAAATCTGGCAGAGATTGAAGTGAAGATTCAAATGATTGAAATCACAGGTGCAACAAAGCAGAATGCACAAAGTTGAGGTACGCTCAGATAATCATAAACAGCTAGGAATGAAAAAGCACAAGGCATCATCGGGTAGGCATCAAGCCAGGTCCAGAATCAGTACCAAAACCGGATCTAACAGAGGAATACAATCTAAAATAGTGGGCAGAAAACAACAACCAACACTCACCACCCAGAGGATACTAAGACGACACACACAAATGATCTCAACTACAATCGAGGACCATGGAAAAGAAAAAACCAACAGCCTAAAAACACAAACAAACTACGCCAACCAAAGCCCAATAGACACTTACCAAAATCAACACAATAATTACTAGCTCATTAGACGTGACAAGCTGGTCTAAAAGGGATAAAGACAGCTAGAGGATGGATAGTGTTGAGCACCGACACCTACCAATTCAACACTAGCGACAAAGCAAGCTTACAGATTAAAGAAGGCATCCTAAGGAGGAGCTATAGCTGAATAAGGAAGGCATTATAAAAAAAACTATGGTAGGCTTAGATGAGGAGGCTAGTAAAGCTAGATTTGGGGATTGAGGGAAGAAAGGATTGCAACGATGAGACTGCCAGAAAAGTGTACCAGTGATGGGAGAAAGAAGCCGAATTACTGCAGAAGATTAGGTGGCAAAATAAGTATGTATATCTGGATCTGGTCGAAGTCACTAAATCACAAGGAGAAATCTAGGGTAGGGAGGGATAGAAAGAGATCTGAGCACGAGGTGAAGATTGGAAACGACAAAGATGAAGAATTTACGGGAGCAAGCGAAATGGCAGAATCGAAGGAACCCTAGTCGCCATTGGGGATATTAGAAAGCTTCGAATTCATGATATTCAATTATTTGAAGTGTGGGTTTTGATCATCAATATAATGAAAGTGGGATTTTTGGGTGTTGTATAGATTTCATAATGGTCTGATTTACTTTCTGTTTAAATGTGAATCCTATATGTCCAAAAACATAAGACTTCGGTATGATAAATTATATAGGTTTAAATATCTATTTGTATAAATTGATAGTTTGAACATGTTAAAATGCATGTGATCAAAATCTTTATTTTTTGTATAAAATCCTGTGAGATGTAAGTAGTACCAAAAAGAGATTATATGTATTATGCGTATTGCACATTTTCCTTTCTTTTATTATTGAAGTAAACTTTAAAACCTAGGCTATAAACTATTACAAGTTATTTTGTTTTTGTTTGATATTTACCTATTACTGATTCGAATGTGGATAAACATTATATGTATGCTGATCAAGTTAGGAAAATAAAACTTGTAAACCTTAGTCTTTGTTAGGATTGACATTTCTATGTTTTAGGACGTTTCTTTATGCGCGCTTCAACTATGCTTTATTTATTACTACTTATAGGGTAATTAACGTAATATAAATGCATACTAAATACGTGTAACTAGAATCCGAATTTAAAAAGTCCCCAATAGAAAATTTGTGTATGTGTAAGTATTAATGGCTTTTATTAGTATTAATGATACATAGGCACAAGGTTAATCTCTACTTGTAACATAAGCATGCTTGGAACCGACCACCATATCCAGCATCTACAAGAAGTTGGGTTAATGTAAGATGTCTAAGTGTCATGGGACATTATAATAATTATGCTTAGACTTAAGGATAAACCCACTTATGGCAGAAGTTTGCTTCGAACCAACCGACAAATCCAGAACGTACAAGGAGTTGGTTTAATATGAGACGTCTAGTGTAATAATTATTTGCGTAATAGAGGCCCGCCTTGAGACGGTATTAAGTGGTTAACCTACCTTGTTTTGGTAATAATTGGTTAGAACTAGGTCCGCTTCTAAGGTTCACTCCCTGGTTCTGGACCAAAGTCATGGGCCCGCCCCTATTAGGTTTTAAGTAGCAATTAGGTCCTCTTTTCTCCAATAATCATGACGTATTAAATGGTCTTAAACATTATGAATAAGTGAGGTAGTTCTCCGGAAGTTGTTCGCTTCTTATCTAGGGTTGTGTGGAGGTTGACCTAGCTAGGGATGAGCTATTAAGAGTTCCACCAATCATGAAAAGGTAATCGTGTCTAAGGGAAATACTAAGTAGCTAGGAGTTCACTGGTAATGATTGCTAAATAGTAACTCAGATGCCCGTCGGGGGAAGGTCATAAATGATAGTTAATCGCATACCATGCTTAGGTAATAAGTGACTATTTACTATCACTTGATGTACATTGAGGGTATATTTAGAGACGTTTACGATTAGAAAACGAGATCTAAACTGATTAAGTTCCGCTAATATGGTTTTATGTGACCATATGAGGAATCCAAACATAAAATAAATGTAAATGGACTTAAGTTACCAAAGGGTAGCTCGCCTCGAAGGGTGTTAAGGGATCATTGAAATCCACCCTTATATATATATATATATATATATATATATGTGTGTGTGTGTGTGTGTGTGTGTGTGTGTGTGAGTGTGTGTGTGTGTGTGTGTGTGTGAGCCTTAAGTGACTATAGGGTTGTCTGCTAATTTAATGCTTGTGCGTGATTGTGTGTTGAATTCGCTTAGACATAACCTTATAAATTTATACTCCTCGGTATAGAGAATAAACATCCCTTAAACTTATGTCATTTTCATTCAACAATAGCTTGTTGTTCTGACCTCCCTTCTCTTAACAAAATAGGTTAGTAGGTGAGAACACTTGATTGATGAAGTCACGAAGATTGGAACTTTGCGAAGGAGATTTTATAGACTATTATTATCACTATCAAGTTTGGCAGTTATTGTAATCATGGGATATTATTATTGATGTACATTTATATGACATTTGAGACTTGATGTAATCGACATTATTGTATTTTTTGTTTAATGGACATTTATTTTCATTTACTATATTTTATGTCATCTACTGTGCGATTTTGTTTTCTTTTTTAGTTGGCTCTGTTTATTTATTTCTTATAGGAAACAACTCCTCATTTAGAATGACTTTAGGTTCCGATGGGTCTTTTCTGAGTCGGGATTTAGATCCATTTGGGACGGGTTGTTATAAATTGAATGCAAAAGCAATCTAAATCCTTAAGAAATCCAAATCCAAAGGAAATATCTCCTTTTCTTGACGCGCCAAAATGTCGATGCTTGGTTTAGTCAATCGAATTTGAACACTCAATTCTAGGTAGAAATCACAGAATAGCAATACAAAACAAGACATAGAATGCACAAATGTAAACTAACACATAGATTTATAGCAGTTTGTGCCTACATCCATTGTTGGGGTAATCACTTGTTTATACTGCTTTATTACACCTATAGTCCATTTTTGATCATAGAAATGTTGAGTAAAGGATAGTGATGTGTGGCAATGGGAGAGTCCCAAAATATGAGTGCCAGTAGATCCTCATAAATTTCCAAGTCAACTTGTATTTACTGTTGTTGTAGAGCTTAGATTAGGCAAGAGAATAAGAGTAAAAATAATATCTCTAGAAGATCAGGTCCAATGGGGAAGAATCAGGATCAACGGACCAAAGTTGGCTCGGATTGGTATCGATCCATATTCGAATCGGTACCGGCTAAAGGATATTGATCTGATGTTACTCCATGCTAATTTCTGACACCCATGTTTGAATCCATAATTTGACACTCCAGTCAAATATAAATTAAATCCAAATTCGAGTATGCAAGAGTGCAAATTCTAGGTCTGAAATGCCAAAGTTCAAGATGCTCGAAGATCTAATGTGGTGCATGCTATACCGATCTAGGGTAGAGCACATGTGGCTGATCCGAGCCCGAGAAGGGCAATATTAGTCCAAGGCACTACAACAAAAACACCATGTTACAACTTTAATTTTACAACGGTGGTAAAAGCACTATTGTAATAAATGTTTTTTACAACTGTCATTTTCCGAAAGTTGTAATAAACATGTTTTTAACAACTGTGATTTCCTAAAAGTTACAATAAACATATTTCTAACAACTTTTCTTTTGTGACAGTTGTAATAAATGCTTATTACAACTTTTCACTCTTACCTATTGTAATAAGTGACATTTTTAACAATTAACATTTTATAATTAGTAATTATTATAATAATATTAATATTAATAATTTCTATTAAATAATCAATAATTATTAAATAATTTTTAATAATTAATATTAATAATTAGTATATTAAATGATAAATTATCAGTATTGTTAAATAATTAGTAATTAATTTTTAGTAATAAATAATTAAGAAATAATCATTAATATTAATAATTAAGAAGTAATATTTAATATTAGTAATTAATTTTGGTAATTAATAATTAAAACGGTTTTATTAGAAAATTTTACAAAATTATTTTCAGCATTTCTTTTTTCTACTAATTGTAATAGAGGCCTATTAAGTATTAGTAATAAATAATATTTAATAATTAATAATATTAATATTTTGATAATAATTAATAACTAATAATAACCTTACAAATAAATAATAAATAATAAATACTATTAAATAATAAACTTAATATTTTATAAATAGTAATTATTTTTAATAATGATTGTTAAGTATTTAATAATGAGTAGTAACTAATAAATAGTAATTAGCTTATATAATAATTACTATTAAAAGATGCTTTGGTTCCAAAACCAAATCTCGTTTTTGGCTCCAAAACCAAGTCTCGTTTTTGGCTCCAAAACAGAATTTTGGGCGGCAAACCTAAATTTTCCCCAAACCCAAGTATTAACCCAACGCTTTTCTCCTTGGTAACCCAAAATTAAGTTTCCCCAAATTTACATACGTTTCTTCGTATTCCTTCTTCTTCCTCATCGAAAATTCACAACCGAGCCCTACCACTTGAAAATCCGAGCTCCACCTCCGGATTTAGCCTCCGCCTGGCTTCTCCCTCCGCCATCAAACACCCTCCTCAGCCCTGCGTTGCGTTTTCCATTGCCCCTCTTGCATCCTTATTCCACCTCATAGCAGATTTGCACCAGAGAGCAAGCCGCCGTTTTGTTTCTAGGTTTGCCTCTGCCTTTTTTTTCATTATCTTGTGTGAACTTTACATCTGGGACGTTGCTTCTAGGATTTTAGACGAAGTCTTTAGGTTGTGGTGTTTTGTTTTCTGATGGTTGAGTCAGCTCCGTATCAGTTTGTGTTTTGTGGTAGGACGTGGTGTCTGGATGCTCCACTTTGCACTGACGACACATAACAAGGAAGAGGATACATGAGCAGATTTGCGCTGATTGTCCGTATCTTGGATTTGGCTTCTGTTTGTTGGCATTTGAGGGATGGTCAGTGCAGATTTGTTCATCACTGTGGTGCTCCTTCCTCATGATTTGCTACTGTTTGACCGGTGCCACAGGATGCAGTGCCTCTTCTTGTGTTTTGTGCTTGCCGTGGTTATGCTTTCGTGTCAAGTTGGGAGCTGAAAAAGTGTAGTGGCGTTGAATATGCTGCTATGTGATGGTTTCCTTTTGAGTTAGTTCGAAACAAGTGAGTTAATCTTGTCATTTTTCCAAACTTCGTAGTTAATCTTGTCATTTTTCCAAACTTCGTGCTGGATTCGAAGTGCCACTTTGTGGTGATGTTACTGTTCAATAAGTTAATTCTCCATGGTATTGTGATGCAATGTGTTTAATGCTATTGTATTGGCTCTTGTAGTCCCTTCACTGTGGTTTATTTTTCCTGGCGTGTGATAGTTTATTAGGCTTCGTCTGTATTTTGGTAGTATATAGTTGTTTGGCACTACAGATTTTGGATTGTCTCCTTGTTTGCAGATTTGTATTTTCAATCTTTTTGAATGTTGCTATTATATTATTTTGTGTTTGTTTAGGGACTGCATTGCAGCCGATTTCAGAAGATAACCACCAACAGGTAAAAGGCGTTGCAGCTTCCTTAGACAGATAAAAGAGATATCCCCAAATCTATTAAAGCAGGGGAGATGACCACCACCGGGTAAAAGGCATGTTGAGATTAAATCTTACACTGCATAGAAAATGTGAACTGTGACACAACTTCATTGGAACATTGCAAGAAATTCTCAAATTCATTGGAAGTCAACTCAAGAATGAAGACCACTACAAGACCAGCAACATTGCAAGCAAATCTCAATTTCATTATGTTTGTATTATTCCTAGTGATGTATATTTATGAAAAATGACTTCAAGTCATTTGGATTTTGGAGTCTTGGATAATGGACTTTGTAGTTGCTTTATGTACTTGAGATACTTGTATGATTTATAAAAAAATGATGAGAGCATGAAAATTCTAATATATTGTTTTTGTTTATGTTTTAAGTTTGTTTGATATCTTCAGTTTTGTAAATAATATGTTTTGTGATGAATTCTTTTAGTAATAATATGTATATAATTTGTTCATATATTACAAGTTTAAATAATGCTTTTAACAAAAGTTATAAACAGTTGTAATAAAGTTTATTACAACGATGGAAAAATGTTGTAAAATATACATTTTGCAACGGTGTCGCAACGGTGAAAAAAAGTTATAAAAGATTTTAGTCTATTACAACTTCTTAATAGACGACGGTGGCTCCACCGTTGTAAAAAGTCTTTTACAACTTTTTTCCACCGTTGTAATATGGTCAATTTGTTGTAGTGATGCAATATCTATGCCGATCTGGATTTTATCCACCAAAAAACTCCTTGTATTTTTAAATTCCATTGTTTTAACCAAGATTTTACGAGTTTATATAAGTTCATGCTCGACTCTTGAGTGCTACAGTGACTAGAAATCCAAAGCATGATGGCCTTGCAAAAAGGCAGGCCAACAACCATAAGGAAGGAACAATGAAGGGAAGCTAAAGATTAAGAAATCCGAGATTTGGAATTAAAACATCATCAAATCTCATCCTTCCTCATTTTAATCAAGGTGACTAGTAACAACATCTCTTTGTTTGCGATGAATGGTTCGGTTCTACGGCTAAACCCGAATTATTTGCGATCGTATGTTTGTTTATGTCATGTTTGGATGTTGAAAGATAATATATGTTTTTTGATCAATTTTAGGCTTGGTTTATTAATTTTATTGCAGGATCAGGATAGATAACTTACAGTATGATAGTCAAATGACTTGAAATTCAATATAATGTTAAAAACATTATTTTTAAAGTGGGTTTTAGTTTTCCTAATTTTCTAAGTGGATACAAATATTTAATGAGTTTTCTAAATGCGAATATGCTTATATTTTGGTTTCTAATTATTCAAAGTAATTAATTATTTATTTTTTTGCTTCTTTATTTTTATATGATGAAGAAGATATAAAAAGATATTCACTGTGATTTTTTAAGAGTTCTTCCATATTTATATGAATTGAAATGAACATCCTAAGCAGAAAATCTTAAGTAAATAATTAACTTACTAAAGATAATTAACATATATGCACATATTTTATAAATTCAAAATTTTAATCTAAGAAAAAACTAAAAAGTAATTATAAAGAGAAATCTTAACTAACTAGGTTTTGAGAAATATAAAGGGGTTGATAGAAAACATTGCTCTAAATAGAGAAACAACAAGTATATATTACTCTTCTACCATTACTCTTCTATCATTGCTGAAATATGTGTGCCACCTCCACCTTCTCGAATCTCCCGTACCCGGCCTTGTCGCTCATATTAGTGTGAAGTATCATTACATGGGGTAATATGGGTTGGGAATATTTAAATTCCCAAGTTCCATCAAAACATACCCCTCAATCCTGATTATATTTTGGAATATTTCTTGAGAGATTTTAACTTTTGAACTTTTCAAGTCAATGTTTTCTATATTTTTCATTTTCTGGTTTGATGACTTGTGAAGGGAGAGGAAGAGTAAAAAGATGTGTTGTTGAATTGTGAATGAATGTAAGTGCTTGGTTTATATTAAAATTTCGATATCTCATCGCATTGGATTTTGCTTGCACATGAACTCCAAACAATAAAACAAAAATACGCTTGCTCTTAGAATATCGACTTGACTTCATAGCACATTAATAATATACCTTGGCTATCTTTTTTTGATAAATCACAAAAAACATTGCTACTTTACTGTAGATTCGTCAGTTTTAAGTTTCAATACATCCTAAAGTAAAAATTATGTAAAATCAAATAAATTAAATTAAAAGTACGTCAATAGATCCCAAGTCGTAAAAGAATAATTTAATTTATAACTATTTATTCTACATGATGATTACTACAATTGAATTACATATTGAATTCACTTTCTTTACTCAATTTAAATGGAATTAAAATCAAACCATCAAATCCATTAAACTAATATTCAATTTAGAATTCAATTATCTAAATCATTATTCAAGTACTTAATTTATGATAATAGGTATTTTTGTACTCTCCATATTTGAATCCAGTAATTAACTTGAAATTATTCCCAAAATTAGAATCAATCGTATTTAAATAGAACGAATAAACCATTTTATTATACTCATTTTCCTAAATCGTTGTTTTAATATTTAAAAATTAATTGAATATTTAGCATTAAGAAATCTGGGTTGTTACATTTTTAGAGTGATGTAGCTTTGTCTTGACTGCACTAGGCAGACTAATACAACAAGGCATGCATGCATGGTACCAAAACAATTTGCAATAAGGATATGCAATAGACTGACATATGTTGATATCTTTATAATAGCTAGAGTTGCATAGTTTTCGAGCTCGCCGTCGGTCTCTTATGGTCAATGAAAGGATAAGCTTACACTAAACCAATCTCTTTCACCAACCAGGAATGATTCCGCTAAGTCATGCAATGCCACTGTTGTTAGTTAGTTTGTTTGATAGGCCAAGTCTGGTTAACCCATACAGAGATTCTTTGAAATATATATGGGGGCGGTTTTGCATGTAGCTTGAAATTCACGATATGATAGTGGTGGACACTGAAATCCATACTATAAGAAGTGAACAAGGGTACACAAAAGGCTAACATACGTAGCAAAAATTCCCGTAGAATTGGGACCTTATGGACTGAAGGCCATTGGTGTGCACAGTAGGATTTCCTAGGTTGATATATTGATAGCAAGACGACGGATTCTTATGAGGTGATGAGTGATGGATACTAGTGAGGATATTGTCTTGGTCCATTAGTGAACTTGAGATATATTTTTACATATATAGACGTTGATATACATGATGTAAATAGGTACTGCTAGTATACAACGATAGAGTTGTAACAGCTAAAACTAAAATTCATCATACCATGAAATGGCGAACGATTATTAGTATAATTAAGTTAGTGTTGTGTATCAGAAGTATAATTTATCTGTCCCCAAAACTTTGTTTTGAAACCCTTGCCATTATAACGCTCAGGATTTAGAAGGGTGGTTTTTGATATTAATTAAGAGTAATTGTCTGATTGATGCTCTTAACATTTGAGGAGTTGATTTTGGTTGCTGATTATAATGATCAATTATATTTACCTATTTTCGCTATGAGGTATTACCATTATTGCTATGAGATTTTTTTCCTTTTTACCGCATACCAAACCAACAATCCGTATTTTAGTTGATTTAATTTTCAGCTTAGTGAAATTCTAGGCAATTGGAGCGTGGGTTATTACATTAAGTATGTAACTGTTATGTCCTAATATAATATCAAGTCCAAAATGTTAAATATATCAACTGTACAAATATGAAAAACATGGAAAATGTAGGATTAGTTTTTCACGATAAGAGATATCTATCCATATTTATGATGTTCTTATAAGAAAAGAACATGTAGAAATGCAAATGCAAATTAGGTATCTATTTCTGATAAATAGAGAACATGAGGTAACATTCACTTTTCCGCTAAAAATGTGAGGCAATTTACAGTTTTCGGAAAATATACGAAATTCTCTGAATTTCGATAATGGTGAAAAATAGTAATTCAGTAAAATTATTCTTAAACAACAATATGAAACTTTTTGAAAAAGCAAGTAACTTTAATTGCTTGCTAATTTGCGTTTAATGATTAAAAAAAGACCTAATTTGAATCTAGGGACTGTTCGTATAATAACATCGAAATAGGCCCTTTGTGCAAAGTCCATTAAAAATTTCCTTTCTAATCCTTATAATTCTTTGTGAACGATTGGTAAGAGCATCTCCAAAATTTTTGGGATGTAGATTTTCAATTTTTTGCACCTCGAATTGTTTTAACCTTAAATTTCTCAATAGTTTTATGAACACATGTTTGTTCAACAAACATCTGGATATCAGACGTTTGTCAAACAAACGCCCGCATTTTTAAAAGTTTATTTTAGACGTTTATTTTAAAAGTTTGTTTTAAGCGTTTGAACATCAGACATTTTAGACGTTTGTTGAACAATCGTCTAATTTTAGACGTTTGTTCAATAAGTCCCCATTTGGTTCGGAGATTCCAAAACAGCGAAACTTCTGAATCCACACTATAGATTTCACAAAATCGCAAATCCGCACGGGATGCTCTAACAATGTTTAATTATCTACAATAGTTTAATCATAAAATTTCATTGAAAAACAAATTATTTCCCTTCAAAAAGTTACATAATCAAGATGTTATAACACTTCAAATTAGTGAAGTCGCACAAAGGTGCGGAATTTTGAAATGTAATGATGCCAAAAATCAGAGGTGGACCTAGAAAATCATGTTAGATAGGGCAACGAGGAGAAAATGACAAGCAGACAAACACTTTTAGGTGGGGCAAGCTCTTCAAAAGAACCATTTTTACATTGAATCAGTAAATTTGAGCTAGGGCCTCCGCCCTAGCTGGGCATAGGGTAGATCCGCCCCTGCCAAAAATTGATCGAATATGCATGAACAAAAGTCATCATAATTACAACAATGAGCCCATAACGTATAATAATATTACTTTTCTCACAGGGACAGGAAAAGTTGAGCCAAAAATGGATATTAATCAAGAGTTATAAAGATACTAATACAAGTTAAAAGGGCTCTTAATTATTAGAAGAAATGATGAAAAATCAATCAAAATATACAAGGGGAGGATAATTTAATATCGACTCGGCTGAGCTTTCCACTGGAATATGTCATGAAAATGTCTGTTTCAATACTACTCCAGCTTACATCTATAGTTTGCAGTTTGCACAAATCATATAATGAAGGAAAAGGAATATGTCATGACAATGACAATGTCCTTATGATGACTTATTTCTTCTTTGTACACTTAAAATGACATTCTGTAAGTTAAAAGAACCTGAATTTGATTTCGAGTTTCCATTCCAAGTTAATATTTTGGACAATCATTATGATATAAATGAAACTAACTTTTCAAATGCAAGCAATAAAACATCTCCATACATGATAATCCATCAATCACGACCATAACATAACAATAAATAAGCTGCTGCATTGCTTATTAAACAAGGAATCTGAGAAAAAAACATAAAGGGGAAGAAGAAGAAGGGATGCAACAGTATAATATGACATATACAATGTCCTTACAAAGAAAATTAATGTATCATTCTAATTTCTAACCTTTTAAGGCATAGATGCTTCTTTGGGATCTGTTTCTTCGGTTTTCTTTCATAATGACAAGTCATATGAACATAAGCTGCACATCACAAAATGGACATTTGTAAAGGGTTCCCTTTTGACCTAAAACTTGAGCTTTTCCAACAGTAGGGGTGGATACTTTTTTGGTGTTAACTCCACCTAAAATGGGAATTTGCTGGTTCGACGATGAAAGGTTGGCTGAAACTGAATAGTCTATGTCATGGGATTTCTCGGTTAGAATTGCTGTACATTCATTTTTCTTCAACAAAGGCATGATTGGTTGCTCAACTGCAAAGGAATAAGATTCTACACCATCTAGGAAACCATTAATATCATAGTCACCCATTGGAATAATTTACAGATTTTGGCAGTATTGTACTAATGAAGGGTATATAATATATCACATAATTTATAAGCTTGCTGGATGATACATTCAATAAATTAAGTTGGATAATGTTCATGTATAAATGAGGAGGAAACCATTTGTTGTTATCAGTCATTCAAGGAATGAGGATATATGGCATTAGATTTAGCCGAATATTATACTGAATTAATGGAAAAATATAAATGTAAATAATTAGCACATATCTGTATACAAATACAATGGTACATGCATCGCTGTTGCAGGTATGTTTGTATAAAAAATTTCTGAACTTGGTTAATTATATCTTTTCAACATAAGAAATCAATGTTGAATAAGTAGCATTGCGGTTTTCCTTGTTGGTAAGGTAGAACTGTTTGTGTCATAAATATAAAATGAAACGGGGATTAGAAATATTTTAGGAATGCAACTCAATATTATTAGAAATGAAGCTATAATTACAGGTGCTGCATTTGTTCTCGTATGATATCATGCATTCTAGCAAAATGACATCTTTAATTAACGTGGCAGGATTAACATTGTGGAGAATACCTTGCGGAATTAGTTCACCTTTAAAACTGCAGAAATAAACGTGTTTTATGGACATTTTTATTAAACTACCAAGGGGTTGTTAATCTCACTTTTATTTAAAATCTGAATGCATTATTAAAATGCAGTTAAAAACTGCCATACAAAATTATTATTTTTCAAATTTTATGTCTAGATATCAGCGGTCGGTATAATTAGAATTTTTTTTTTTTTTTTTTGGCAAAGCCGACCGGTTTTTAAGGTGATCGCAAACACCTTTTATTATAACCAATAATAAAATACATGAAGTACAGGTGATTGAGGTTAACAATCAGCTATGGTTTTTAAGGTAGCCCGTCTACCACTTACATATAAAAAGAAAAACAGGAGCTAAGCAGATTTGCTTAAACTACTATGCGTTGTCAGAGAAACTAATCTCCAACAGCATCACCTGGTGTAACTTCCTGCACGGCCTCAGCAAAGTGGGAAGCCAGATCAGACACAAAAAAAGGTGAGATCTCAGAATATAGAAAACTTCTGTCCCATGCTGAGTCGTGAAGTAATTGCTCGTTGTTCTTGCCATCATCTCCATCCTTCGCTAAAATAAGCCCTCCATCTTCCGCATGGTATATTAATTTCCGTGTTACATCTTCCTTGTCTAAATGAATGTAATATGTTCCTTCGCTTATCTTGTGTTTCATACCTGTGTTGTCGTGCGTTAGAATCCTTTCTATTTTGTTCCAACCAAAACTTTGACCCGCGGTTGGCATCTTATCAGTCTTATCACTACTAACCAAGTTACTAATAGGAGGAATAACAATAGGCTTGACTTTGGGGACCCAAATCATAGGAGGTGCACGGGGTAGAGGAACTTTCTCATTCTGAATTTTGTCACTTGAAGCAGTACATTTCTCTTTAATATGACCGAAAGATTTGCATTGGCTGCATATTTCTGGAATCCATTTGTATGTCACATTGACAAAATAGTAGTGTCCTTCAATGCATACCTTCAACTCGTTTGGAAGAGGTTTATCTGGAGTAACTTCAATCAACGCTCTCGCAAAAACAAGATTTCTCCTTGCTACAGTGTTGGAGTCAAAGCATTTGAGCTTGCCGATATGACATGCAAGCCAATTGAGTCCAATAAGAGGTTGAAGAGCTGAGGGGACGTTGTTAAATTGAGCCCACACTGGAATGGAGAGTACCTGGTCACGAGCTCTATCCACAGAAGCATACCAAGGCGTGGCAATGAACGGCTTACCTCTAATAATAGAAGGGGCTGCTACTAAGACCCTATGCTTTTCAGCATTAGATGAGAATTTCATATAGTACATACCATTAACATAAGTGATCCATAGCTGCCCGTGTAGCCGCCAAGCCCCACGACACGCTTCTCGCATATCAAAATTTGTTGTTTTTGAATCTAAAAAGAATCCAACAATATGGTCTTTCCAAAAGTTTTTCGCTTCATTGAGAATTTCGATCGGTGGTGTTGGACCGGACTCAAGGCCAGGAATGGTGAAATGTGTTGGAGCATATACTCCGGCAATGTTAGGTAAGGTTTCAAAGAGTGATTTCCAGTTTGGCGTACTGGGCTTGACATTCTGCCGAACGTTTTGTGAGCATGCCTGTGTCCTAAATTCCTCATGCGGCACTGCATTACCAATTTCATTTTCACAATTCCCATTCATAATCACTGAAGGCTCAGAACTGCACTCAGCAGTTCCAACAGTGATGGCGTTCACTGCGTTGACACCAACAACCACAGGAGACTCCATAATAACCGCATTTTCACTTTCATTAGCTTGTTCCCCCAAAATCATTTGACGAAGTGACGTACCTTGGTTAATCGTCCAAGAGGGTTTAGCAGCAGCAATCATGGAGGAGATAGCGGTTGCTTCAGATATCGGAGGAAGCTCAATCGAGAGTTGGAGACCCTTAGGAATTTCACTCAGTAGAGATCCCATAGCTTCAACGGAAGCAAGTTCAGGGGGTGGACTCTCCGACGAGTCAGAATTCGAAGCCATATCGATTTCAAGGTCAGCGACCGATTTCCTGAAATGGCGCCCAGATCTAGTACTAGATTTATCCGAACGAGACCCAGTGTTGAGTCGCGACTTAAGGTTCTTGCTCTTGACCATCGACAAGGAAGCGGAAAGAAAGGCGAAGAGAGAGAGAATGATTTAGAAATGGAGAGAGGGGAGTCGAAGTAGGTCTGTCGCCATTAAGGTTCTTGTAAACATATAATTAGAATTTTGTCAGAATACAATTTTATTGATGAAAACGATTCTTTAATCCAATTAAGTTACAAATAGTTATCATATTTTCAAAATTGAGAATAATTCAGTGCAGATGATAATTATTATCACGTACGATGTTAAAGAGACAAAAACATATATAATTTACATAATTATTGACTAATAAGGGTCCACTTTATGATTCAATAATGAAATAGGGACCCAAGGTAAATATTCAGAACTGACAATTATTATATCAATTGCAGAGTTTTTGGTCAGTTAGTGCATAAGTTACAGCTTAATTTTCACGTAAGTTACTATCCAAATTTGTACTCATTATCCCTAACCAATCTATTAATAGGAAAATTGTAATTTTACTGAAGAATGAAAACGTAACGTCTAACTGATACATTATTGTATGTGTGTGTGTATATGTGTGTACACACACGTTAAACACTCACACACCGCCTGGGCTTGTGATTGAATAAAAAAAGATACTGGACTAAGCCCAATTACATGAAGTGTAATATATATATATATATATATATATATATATATATATATATATATATATATATATTACCCTAAACAGACGGAAACCCTTGCTTTAATTCGCTCCTTCAATCTTAGCTAGGGTTTTCCCTATCTCCTCCATAATGGCTTCTCTTGTCAATCACCTTCAAATCAGCTCGAAATCATTGAAAGTTTTTAGTTGACAATGCTTTGGTCAACACGTCCACGCTTTGAAAATTTGTTGGAATATGTCGAATCTCCAGTTTACCTTTCTCTATCTCCTCGCGCACGAAGTACAGACCCATGTCTATATGCTTCGTGCGTGAGTGTTATATGGGGTTTGAAGATAATGAAATCGTGCTCAAGTTGTCACACCAGACAATTGGCTTTATCGATCGAAATTCCGATTTCTCTGAGAAAATACCCAATCCACATCAACTCTGCAGTGGTGCTTGCAACTGCTCTATATTCCGTCTCCGTACTTGACCAAGAAATTGTGAGTTGCTTCCTGCAGCATCATGAGATCGAATTGGATCCCAAATAGATACAATAGCCTGTCGTTGATCTTCGATCGTCATGATCTGAAGCCCAATCTGCATCACTGTAAGCATGTATGTTAAGATTTTTATTTGCTTTAAGTGATATTCCATATTCAAGCGTCCCTTGTAGATATCTAAGTATACGCTTGACTGTCTTCTAGTGTTCAGATAATGGACATTGCATAAATTGATAAACTTTATTTACACTGAAAATTATATCTAAACGTGTTATAGTAACATATTGAAGCGCTCCCACAATGTTCCTGTATAATCTGATATCTTCTATAGATTCACCCTTGAACTTGGATAGCTGTAAGTTACTTGTCATAGGAGTAGGTAGTGATTTAGCTTTATCCGTGTTTGCTCGAATGAGAATCTCTTGAATATATTTCTTTTGAAATAAAAATATATCTGTACTTGTTTTCTATTGAACTTGGATCCCAAGAAAGTAATTGGCTGTGCCCATGTCTTTAATAGAATAGGTTCTGTCCAGAAACTTTATTATGCTTTCTATCTCGATGTCATCATTTCCAGTAATTAAAATATCATCAATGTAAACTAGTATGTAAACAGTGGTGGCTCCTTTGATTTTCACATATAGAGAGCAATTTGACTTAGTCATAGAAAATCCCAGTTTGGTAAATGTGATTTTTAACTTGTCGTACCAAACTTTCGATGCTTCCTTTAACCCATATATTGCCTTGTGCAATTTACATACTAGATCCTTGCTTTCTTCTTTGACATACTTCTTTGGTTGATACATGTAGACTTCCTCCTTTAATTCTCCATTTAAGAAAGCATTATTCACGTCGAGTTGTCTGATCTTCCATTGATTACATAGTGCAACAGTCATAATAATTCTGCTAGTCGTAGGCTTGACGACTGGGGAAAATGTTTTATTAAAGTCAAACCCAAACCGTTGTGTAATACCCTTAGTTACGAGCCTAGCTTTATATTTAGACACACTCCCATCTGGATTTTTCTTTAACTTATAAGTCCGTTTGCACCTGATTACATTTTTGTTTGCTGGAGCATTTACCAATGTCCACGTATTATTCTTCATGAGAGCATGATATTCTGTTTCATAGCACCTTTCCAGTTTTTGTTTCATATTGCTTCTTCATAACTGTTTGGTTCTTTGGGGCTAATGTCAATAGCATAAACCTTTGGCTTAAAAATACCACACTTGACTCTTATCAGCATTTGATGCCTATTAGCTGTTGTTGGTTGATTCATGTCTTGGGTGTTGCTGGTAGATGATGATTTAGTCATGTGACTGCTTTGACCTGTTTGTTCACTATCATTATCATCTTTATTACTTGATTGATCTTCATGTGTATGATGCTCTGCATTATCATTGTTGTGCTCTGTATTGTCATTGTTGTCACTGCTGTAACCAGACCTTGTGCTAGGTATGATGTCTACATCATTTCTCTCATCATGGCGTTGATTTGTGTCAAGTGTCTTAGACGAGTCAGTAAGTACAATAGGTGGTTGAACTAGACTGATTGTCTTGAGAACCCTATTGGTAGTTTTTATCCTCTTATTTGAAAATCGAAAAACATTTTCATTAAAAGTAACATGTCTAAAAACATATAATCTACCATTACTGTCTAAACATTTATACCCTTTCTGGTTGATAGGATACCCTAGGCAGGTACATGGGGGCAGATCTAAAATTCAGTTTATGTTTACTATAGGGTCTTAGGCAAGGAAAGCACAAGCAACCAAAAGTTTTCAATTTACTATATTCCAGTTTTGATTTAAAAAGAACCTCATGTGGGCTATTCTGTTTTAAAACCTTAGTTGGCATCATATTTATTAAGTACACTGATGTCTCAAATGCTTCAACCTAGAATTTAGTGGCAATGAAGCTTGTGACACTAGTGTTAACCCAGTGTCAACTATATGTCTGTGCTTTCTCTCCACAAGACCATTCTGTTCAGAAGTATGTGGGCATGTAACTCTGTGAGTGATGCCTCTATCCTTGAAATATTTCGAGGCATGAACTCACCTCCACCATCTGTCTGAACAGTCTTAACATTACAACTGAATTGTTTTTCAATAGATTTTATGAAATAGACAGTTATGTTATGTGCTTCTGACTTATTCTTGAGAAAAAATATCCAAGTACATCTAATGTAGGCATCTACAAAGGATAAATAGTGTACGTAACCATTGTCGATTTTGAATGGAGATGATCCACATATATCTACAGCAATCAACTCAAAGGGACTAGCATATGTAGTCTCATAATCAAAGAAAGGCAATTTATGACTTTGCCAATTTGGCAATGATTACAAATAAAGGATTCAAGTATACTTTCAATACTGCTTTTATTTTCAAGCATAATATGTTTTACAATTTAACATTTGGATGTCCCAATTTCTTGTGCCACATCCTAAAAACATCGTTGTTACTGCTAGTACTAATTTGAACACTATAACAGTAACTTCCTTTCTTAGAACCATCTTTGGTCTTGACTTTGGAGAATTTATATAAGCCATTGTCCAAATTGCCCTGTAGAAGTATATTATTACTAATTAGGTCCTTAACAAGGCAAAATTTGGGGTGAAACTCAAAGTATACGTTATTGTCACTAGCAAATTGGAGGACACTCATATGATTCTTATTGATATTAGGTACTTCCAATAAATTATTTAGGTATAAATGTCTATTACCATTAATATATCCATTACCAATGTGAGATATACTCATAGTTTCACCATTTCCCACGAGTATAGACCGTTTACCTGAATAGCTTTTGTTACCAAGATTTAAATTCTGCAAATTGCTTGTGACATGATTCGTTGCATCAGAATCAGGGTACAAATCATCTATGTTTATATCATCTGTCTTTGAGTCTTCTGCATTACTCATTTGGCTTCTGCCCCCATCATAACTGCTATTTTGCTTATTTAATTGTGCCATATTCACATTGGGTCTGTTTTGATTACCTTGACCTTGTCTTGCAACATTGTATTCAGAACTGAATCTAAAATAACATCGACTAGCAACATATCCAAATTTTTCGCATATTTGACATTTAACTCTATTGATATTATTCCATCTACCACTCCTGCCTCTTTGTAACAACTCGCATTCTACGCATCGGAGGATCGTATAATATTTCTTTCTTTCCCATATGAGGTCGTATGGTCATGTAACTTTGGGAAACAACCATTAGAGTCATTTCCCATGTTCATGATTTTTGTCGATTTTTAAATGACCGTTTTGCCCCTAGCTGATCTTGTTTTGGCCATAACTTTTGACTGGAAAGATATTTTGACCTAAAACCACTTCCATTAGATTCGTTTGATGGTTTACCTTTCCGTAGAGTGGTGACATGTGAAAAACGGACTTACCGTTTGGGAGATATGGCTGAAATAAGGGTTGGAAGGTGAAAAACTGCTTAACCGGGCCAAATAGGGTGATTAGTGAATAGGCCCATAACCCATTTCGGGATTATGGTTATGGGGAGGCTGAAATGAGTTAGAGAATCATTCCATTTCAGTTCTCTAGCCTCCACTTACCTCCAAGAAACCCTAAAAATGGCCTCCAACCTCTAAATCACCTCCAAATCATCTTTTGATCATGGATTAAGCTTAGCAACATCAAATCAAGGGAGATCGACACCAAATCAACATTGGAGCTACTGTTTAGCATTTGGATTCGCATCAAATGAGAGATTTACTTCAGATCTAGAGTTTATTTGCGGCTAAGGTGAGTGATTTGCATAGTTCCTCACTAATTATGGCTAATTAAGGGTAATTAGTGTTAATTAGCGAATTTATACACTAATAAATTCTGGAAAAATATTTATAAAATTTGAAATGATGTTTTAGACCTCTGAAATGAATTTGGGTAAATTTGGTTAAGTTTTGATAATCCTATCATTAGTTTCACCTAAACATGCTTAAGGGGAAATATGAGGTTTTGGGTATGTTTGATCCACTTTAACCTATCATATTGATGTTTTGATGTTTGTGGTTGATTATGCATGTTGCTATGACTGAATGCTATGCTTGGTGATTGATTTCCATAGTTAGAATGGTCGAAAACGTCGTCGAATGGCGTAAAATACTTGTTGGAAAGGTTGCAGGAAAAGTGCAGTTTCTAGACCAGATCAGATCGGATATGGGGGCTCGGATCGGAATAGTGACCGGGCAAGGACATCCGAACTGGATCAGAACTTGACACTTGAGAGGCTTGGCAAAAAGGAAGGCCATGTTGGTTAAGCTGAGGATCAGATCGGCTTAAGGATGAAGGGCTCGGACCGGAGTATGGCGTAGGGCTCGGATCGGATTAGAATAGGGAACGGAACAAGATGAGGCAACAGGAGCTGGAGCATGAACTGGATGGGAGATGGCAACCTGACCCGACCCGAAGTGGGACACCCGACCCGAACCGATGCAACGTGGAGAACCCGAACCGAACCGTTACCAGAGGAAGACCACGAACCGAACCAATTCAAAGTAGAGAACCCGACCCAAACCGATGGCTAGAAGGGGAACCCGACCCGACCCAGTAATGACCAACAACCCGAAATGCAAAGGTAGTCCAAATGGAAGTTAGAGCTCAGGATCCAATGGGGAACCAATGAGTTCACTTCATGGTTGGGCTTTGCTGCGGGACGTGTGCTAAGGAGTTGTCGACGTTCATAACTTCGATTCACCACTGGAAATGGATGATGGGCTACTTATAAGTGCTGTAGAGTCATTATGACTCGAGGGGCAAGGTGATGGTAGCAAGACTACGTTATCAGTGCAGTGAAGCCATTTATGACTTCATGGTGCAAAGTGATGCGTAGTAAGACTATGAGCCAGTGCAGTGGGGTCATTGCGACTCCATGGGGCAGTGTGGACATAGTAAAGGATTGGTAAGGCTGTGAGCCAGCGCAGATGGGGTGAATAACTCCATGGGGCAAGTGGACATAGCGAAGGATTAGTGGCTACGTTATCAGTGCAGTGAAGCCATTTATGACTTCATGGGGCAAAGTGATCGTAGAAAGGTATGTTGGGTGATCGAAGTGGTGAATATCGTATGCTTTACGCACTGAGTGAGAGATGTGAGGATGGATGCTATGTTTGATTGTTTGCCATCACTATGACATGCACACCCCCACCTCCGTATCTTTACACCGTTTGATATGGCACCTTAGAGTGTTGTACATTATGTAGTGCTAACTCTTTGGTTGCAGGTCTAGGTTCAGGTATGTTTTAGTCTACCTGTTATTGTTCTGTTTAGATGCTTATCGCTCATACCAGGCTTTATGTCTGACCCAGAGTTTTATGTCTCCTCTTATTACTCTGGTTGCTCACACGAGCAGACTAGAGACAGGTTAGCTGGTGATGCGCGAGTAGCTGACTCAGAGGCGGGCAGGAGGCTTCCACGTATGATATATAGATATTCTCCCTGTGTATTTGGTGGTCGCTACTTGGGCATTAGTAGTGTACCTCCTTTGTCTTGCTTTTGCTTTGAGACAGTTTGAAAAGTTGTAATAATATTTAACTTTGGATAATAAGCTGTACTTGGATTTTCCGCTGCTATGTTAGTTGTTTCAGCTTATGCACTGTCTCACCTGTTTTATGGCAAGTATGTTCTTGTTATATTTTATTCTATGCTCTGTG